>VXAY01005803.1:128907-171734 GCA_013399855.1 Oxyruncus cristatus
GGTGCTCAGGATTCGGAATAAACGATGGAATTCGGCAGTTTCTTCCCTTCCCCCTTGCTGCTGGCAGCCTCGAGGAGAAGGATCAGAGCCCAGACAGGCCATGCGAGCGGGAGCTGCGTGCGGAACCACGAGGTGACCGACGGAACAATCGGATCTCAGCAGCCGCGACAACTCGCCTGGAGTTCAGTCTTGCCGCAGAGCCCGCGCGGCCAGGCCTTATTTCTCTCTTAGTTGTGTTAATTAGAGCCAGCACCAATTAACCCGGCTCTGCTTCTGCAAGTGTTATTACGTGCGCGGCGGGGGGGAGGAGGAGCTGGAGGGAAATCTCCGCGTGGAATTCCCGGTGACATCCACCCCTTTGCTGGACAAAGTCACCCACCGGAGACAGGCGTGAATTTAGGAGGGTAAAAAGGAAGTTCATTCTTTACTCTTAGGGTGGGGAGGGGCAGGAATGGATTTCCCAGAGAAGCTGTGGCTGCCCCTGGATCCCTGGAAGTGTCCAAGGCCGGGCTGGACGGGGCTTGGAGCAACGTGGGATGGTGGAAGGTGTCCCTGCCCATGGCCGGGGGTGGGACTGGATCATCCTTGTGGTCCCTTCCAACCCAAACCATTCCACTTCGTGATCCCTGCGAGAAGCTCCGACCTGGTTCCCGCCTGCTCTGGAATTCCTTTGGTCCCGGCCTTCTGAGGGCAACATCAGCACGACTCCCCCACCGAAGCCTTTACGGAACTTTTCCTTCATGCTGGAATAGTAAAATGTTCTCAATCCCCCTTTTCCAGGTGGACACCGGAAGCGCTGAGAGGCCGAGTGGGAGACCTGATGTTTCTCACACAACCCGAGTGGGGAAACACAAGGAGCTCTAATGAATCACGATGGTCTGGGAAAACTGGGTTCCTATCCCCGAGATGCTCCTCATGTGGGAAGGCAAAGGAACTGCCTTATGATTGGAAGTGATGCCTGAAATTCCTACACTCACAGGCATTCCCAGCAGTTCTCGTTAATATTATTTATTCTTCCACTTCCCTACATTTTCTCCTGTGATTCTTCCATTTCCTTTTTGGGTTTTTTGTTGTGGTTTTTTTTTTTCCCCCATGTGATTTTTCAATTACAATATCTACCCGTGGACTTGTGCCCTTCATTCCCCGTGGAGGAGTAAATCACTCCTTGCTGTAAAATGCTCGTTTCCCAGTCCATTATTAACAAGAAAGAGGCATTTTGGGGAAAAAAAAAAAAAAAAGAATATATAACAGTGCTCAGCAAAGCATTTTAAGGACATGGCATGGAAACACTTGCAGGTTTTACCACTCCATTCCCAAGGTGTCTCAGTGAGAGAGGAGAATTCAAAGGAAAGATTAAAATGCTGCAAATAGATGGACACAAACGTGAGCCAAGTTCTGAACTTCAGTCTTTTGAAATAAAATCTTGCTGTTGATTTTGTGGCAAAGCCGAAAATAACCACAGGTGGTGGAGACTGAAGGAGGACAGATGTTCCTGTGTGAACTCCAGGAGGGGTTGCATTCCCTGCCCCTTCCACTGCCGGGATTACAAAGACATCCCCACACTCCACTCGTGAATTTTCTGCTCCCCCCACCCATAAAAGTTCTCATTCAACGGGCGCTTGAAAAATGCCAAGAAACATTCCTGACCCTTCCTGGGATGAGGACAAACCCTCTCCACTTCCCTCCATAATCCCGCTCGTGTTTGTATTTCCTTTCAGGAGAATGATTTCCTCCATCTGCCGCCTTAGTTGACTCTTCCTTCCTGCCTTTCCTGGGATTCCCAACTTAAACCACACCCACTGCGGTTCAGGGATCCCCAAATACCACATTTTGCAGTTTTTCATCAGCGGCTCAAAAAAAAAGCAACAACCTGCAGAGGTCAAAGCTGCAAAGGCAGGGCAGAGAATCCCCCAGACAAGAGAGGGGGATGATCCATATGGACGTGGGTGTTTTGTACCCACACAAACCCTCCTGGTGTTGTGCAGCATCGACTCCCTCTCAGGGACAATGCTGGGGTTATTAATTCCCTCCTGGAACACGATTCAAGCTATTTGTGTTATCGCTTTCCTTGCTATTTTAGGGATTAAACAGAAATTCACCCACCCACATCAGAGCTGATGGGCACAGCATCAAACCCCCGACAGGTCTCTGGTTGGGTAACGTGTTTGCAGCACTCTGCACTTCCAAAGAGTAATTAAGAGCTTGGTAAAAGGTCAGAAGTTCCACCGGGTTACATTTCTTTTTTTTTTTTCTGGCACGAGAAGGCAGCTTCCTTCCAAAACCTGCAGACAAATGGACTTTTTCTTCGTCCAAGACAAGTGACAAATAACAGGCCCGACCAGTTTTGTAATGCAGTCAGAGAAGATATCCATCCTCGTGCTGAGGCACAAATCAAACCAGCTCTTTCTTCCTTTGCTTAACCACCAGTTCGAGATGCAATCCGTTCTAGCAAGTTTTAGCTCATCCAAACTGAATTTCGTTCCCCCTGAAGGACGTGAGCCCTCCTCCGACAAAAAGGGAGCAACCCTTCCTCCAGAAAGCCCCCGGAACCAGTCACTTAGTTTGACTGGGACCTGTGCAGGCTCCGCGGCAAAGAATTACACCGCTGACTGTGTTAAGCAAATAATAATTAGCGCGAGTACATACAGCTCTAATTAGCGAGGCATTTAATTAAACAAATATGCCAACAGAACAAAACGCAGAACAAAGCAATTTTGCTTTGTCTTGGCATCGTGGCCTTTGCTTTGTGAGTGGTTTTTCACACAGTGATTATGAAGCACTTTTGGGTCCAGGAGCAGCGAAACAGGCTCTGAACACCCCCAGAGACCCCAAAAAAAGCACACCGGGAACTATTTCATTGGCTGTGGAATTCCCTGAGTCATTCCATCGGGTCACCTGGTTTTTATCATGTGGGAAAAACGGACACAAAACTTTTCTGACAGTCCCGGTTTTCAGGATTAGGAAGGAAAATTCCTGTTTCCCCTAAATGAACAAAACATAAAAGCCAGATTTGTCATCACCTTTTAACTCGTTCTGGCAGCCTGGGAGATGCAAAGTGATATCAAGGAGGGGCTGAAGTTCAGCCAGTTCAGCCAGAGGAGGCTGCCTAAGATAAAGTCCAGTTGGGTTTTTGGGAATCTTCAAGGATGGAGACTCCACAACCTCTCTGGACAACCTGCTCCAGGTGTTCGACACCCTCACAGTAAAGAAGTGTTTCCTTATGTTCCCAGAATCCCAGGATGGGTCAGCTTGGGAGGGACCACAGCGGGTCACTGGTCCAGCCTCAGGGTCATCCCAGAGCACTTGGCACAGGATTGTGTCCACATGGCTCTGGAATATCCCCAGGGAGGAGACTCCACACCCTCTGTGGGCAGCCTGTTCAGTGCTGGGTCCCTGCCCAGGGAAGAAGTTCTTCCTTGTGTGTGGGATGATGGATGGAGTTAAACCTAGAGGGAATGCAGAATTCCAGGGTAAAAAGCAGCTGCAGCTCTCCGGGTGGACTGAGGTCGACCTGCTCCCCAATAAGCCAATAATCATCTGCTCAGAGGAACAGATGGAGCTTGGAATGGAGGCTCCGTGGCCTCCATCCATTCTACTCCCAGCAGAAGTTCTTCCTCACGTTCAGGTGGAACGTCCTTACGTGGAAGTGGAATGTCCCGCGCTTCAATCCCTGATCCCTCCAGGCCTGCACATGCAAAGTCCACGCGTGGAGGACTTGGATTTTCCCAGCATTTGCCCCCTGACAGTCAAACAAGCCTGAAAAGTTTCCAGGAAAAACGATCCTACAAACCTTCTTCCAAGGTAGTCTTAGTGCTTCGCCAAAAAGGGTCTCCAACCACCCCAAAACCCCTCGACAGTTCCCTGATTCCCATGATTAACTGGAAGGGGTTTATTCCAGAAAAAATAACAATCTTTTTTCAAACCCCACCTCTAATTTTTCTGGATGATTCTTCCACAAATTCCTGGAATCAAGAAGAGGTTTGTCAATGACTCAGCATCCTTCGGACTGAGATTTGGAAGTACCTACGACTGCCCTACTTCCAGCCCACTCACTCTCCCCAAATCCAGGGTTTCCAGCACAACCATCACTGTGTTTGTGAAGAATGAGGTGATGCTTCAAAATATATCAGTGTAATTCCCCAAAAAAGTTGTGGTCTCTGTGGAATGAACTCCAGGGAATTCAGTATCCCTGGTAGGTCACCAAGAAGGAAGGAAAACACCTCCCACCCCAAACACTCACTACTATTTGCATGGACAAATATTATTCCACAAAGCAGAACAAACCCCTTGGGTGGTACAATCCCATTTTCTCCAGCAGTTTCATCCTGAGTTTTTTTCACAGGTTGTTGTGATTTGCTCCTAAATAATTTATACCTCATAGAAATGAGGATTTTTGCCTTGTTTTTGTCTCTGCTCAAGTACTTCCAGCCACAATACACTCACTTTTAATCAGTCAAAAGAGCAGAAAAAGAAGATGAGGAAAAAGAAGATGAGGAAATTCTGATTCCAAACTGATCAGCACGCTCCCAAAAAAAGTTGGAATGAACTCCAGAGAATTCAGCATCCCTGGTAGGTCACCAAGAAGGAAGGAAAACACCTCCCACCCCAAACACTCGCTAATATTTGCATGGACAGATCCTCCACAAAGCAGAACAAACCCCTTGAGTAGTAAAATCCCATTTTCTCCAATAGTTTCATCCTCAGTTTTTTTTCACAGATTGCTGTGATTTGCTCCTAAATAATTTATACCTCATAGAAATGAGGATTTTTGCCTTGTTTTTGTCTCTGCTCAAGTACTTCCAGCCACAATACACTCACTTTTAATCAGTCAAAAGAGCAGAAAAAGAAGATGAGGAAAAAGAAGATGAGGAAATTCTGATTCCAAACTGATCAGCACGCTCCCAAAAAAAGTTGGAATGAACTCCAGAGAATTCAGCATCCCTGGTAGGTCACCAAGAAGGAAGGAAAACACCTCCCACCCCAAACACTCGCTAATATTTGCATGGACAGATCCTCCACAAAGCAGAACAAACCCCTTGAGTAGTAAAATCCCATTTTCTCCAATAGTTTCATCCTCAGTTTTTTTTCACAGATTGCTGTGATTTGCTCCTAAATAATTTATACCTCATAGAAATGAGGACTTTCACCTCGTTTTTGTCTCTGCTCAAGTATTTCCAGCCACATTACAGAGATTTTTCATCAGTCAAAAGAGAGGAAAAAGAAGATGAGGAAACTCCGTGTTTTGCAAAGTTCTTTCTGACCCAGAATATGCCACATCCAGCCCGCACCAGTTCATATATTTTATAGTCTGCTCCTAAATTAAATGGATTCATCTGTGTGACCTTGCGACGCTCGGCCTTTTTCCAGAAGGGCTCCTTGGAGCATCTTTTCTTCCCTCTCAGTCTCTCCCTAAATTTCTGAGGGCCAACAACAACAACAGAAACGCTGATTTCTTTCCTGACGCTCCCCAACCAGCGAAGGCTGAAGCCCCCAGAGGGTCTTTATTTTTCCCTCGATGTTCAACTCCCTGCTTATCAATCCTGTTCCTAGCCTAAAGCCCAGCACCCCTCCTCTGCACTTCGTTATTTCTTAATTTAATATTTGTATTGCTGTAGTGCCTGCGGGCTTTGAATTACACTGATCCAGTGCTGGGGTTTTGTTCTTTTTCCTCTCTCCTTTTTTTGTTTTTTATTTCGTTTCTGGCCGGGTCTTGATTCATCACCAGAAAACCACACGGGTTCCTCAAGACTTCAAACCCAGAAATGAAGAATATTGGAGGTATTTTCCAGCTTGAAAGTTTCAGTGATTCTATGAATTCACGGGATCACAGAGTGGTTTTAAAGGTTGGAAAGGACCTTCTCATCCACCCCTTTTGCCATGGCCAGGGATGTCTTCCACCGGATCCGGTTGCCCAGAGCCCCATCCAACCCGACAGGAATGAAGGGAAGCTCAAAGGAACTTGGTCCGGGGGAGAGGAAAGTAAGTCTTGCAAGTGAAACCTCGTAAAGAAACGAGATATAAAATGAAATAAATGAACTGGATAAAATAAATAAGCAAACCAGACTAAAATAGAGAGAAATGTAAATAAATAACACAAAATATAGGGAATTTATGTGATGCCTGGAGACCTCCTCGGTGGCAGGAATAGGTTTGATCACATCGACCCAGGTGCAGCTGTTTAGCCAACGCTGTTTTATAGGGAATCTTCTCCAATCAATCAGCAGTACAAATAGAACATAAAACTCCTTTATCTGTTTTCATCTCCACCAGAAAGTCCAAGTAGGCTACTGAGCATCAACACTCGACCAGGATTCCAACCGGAAGGAAACAAAACCTTGGGAAGACGTTTTCCTTCCCCCCCACCTTAATCCTACCCTGTAAAAAAAGCCCAAAGCAGAGTTTCACGTTATTCCCCAGAACAAGTTGAATTCAGCAACACAAACTAAATCACTACTCAAAACTGAACGCTCTGGCCTGGGGAGGGCTTCAGATCAGGCCTAGTTTTAAATTTTACTGACTTTGTTGGAAAACAGTGACACAGTTTGGGGGCAAACTGCACTTTTTGTAGGGTAACCCGCGTGGAGGGAGGGGTGTCTCCATCCGGTTCCTGACCTGGAATTGTCCTCTCCAGCTCCTGGCTGGAATTTGGAGCTTGCACAGATCCAACCCCCTCCCATTCCAGCCTCCCTTTTCCCAACAGAAGCCACTCGATCTCTTTATTTAACTCTGCTCCTTGCTGGAGAGGTTCCTGCACCTTCCACCAGCTTCTCCCTTCGCACTTTTCTGGCAGATGATCCATCAGGATCAGCCACAGATATCCCAGGGAAAGTTCCAGACGAGTCAAGTCGTTAACACTTCATTGATTTCCCAATGGAAACCCTTCCTAGATCCCATTCCCAGCTGTCATCCCACCTGGTGAACCCTCAGCCACAACACCCCTTTCCCTCTCCTTTTCCTTCCCTCAAAGCCACCTTCAAAAGAGCAATAAAATGTTATTACGTTCGATAACTTCCAGCGGAATCAAATCTTTCCCAGGAAACCATCTAATTCCGGAGGCAGGATCCACCACCTTGCCTGCAAAGCGCAATATACTGGGAGAAAAACCAAGCTAAAGCGGGATGTCACCTCTTGCTTATCCTGGGGAAAAGTCTCTGACGGGCAATTTAGCACAGGGAAAGGCACAAAGGATTTCTGGGAACGCTTCCGGCCTTTTGTTTTAAACATTGTGAGCAAACAGATGATCACAGAGTGGGATAAAAGGCTTTTTCTCCGGGTAAAGAAGGGTTGCTGGAGCCACGGGATATGTGGGATAAGAGGAAATGCAGCTGCAGCAGTGAGACAGGGTTTGGGTAATAGATTAGTAAAACCCTGATGAATTATAAACACAGTTTATTGTGTTTATTTCTTTATGTATTTATTCTTCTTGCACTGGAGTTTGGAAGGGCAGCAGGGAGAGTGTTATGAGTAAATGCAGGACTGGCATTAGGCATAAATATACATTAAAAAATAAATATAAATTATTTATATATAAAATTATATAAATTATATATTATTAATATATACTATAAATAATACATAATATGTAATTACACTATATAATGTATATTTTATATATATGTGTATTATTATATCGTATATATTATATTATTATGTATTATTGTATAGTATATGTTATATAATTATATAATTATGTATTATATATAACATGTAATATATCTTATATCACAGAATCAGACGGGTTGGAAAGGACCTCTGACATCATCAAGTCCAACCCGTGATCCAACCCCACCGCGGTTACTAATTTATTATTCTATATTACATATAAATTAATTGCATAACTGCATCAATAAATAAATAAACATATTAAAATAAAACTATAAATATCATAACTTTGTGGTATCTCACTACCAACAGTCTTGCAGAACAAGGTCTGTCCAAGATCTCCTAAGGACAATGGAATTCATACAGGGCCAGAAGGCAGCTCCTTTTCCTGCTCTTTTTATGGGAAGCAGCTCTGTGGAGAAGGGCCTGGTGGACACCACGGTGTCCAGGACCAGCAGTGTGTCCTGGGGGCCACGAGGCCAACGGGATGTGGAGATCCAGGAGGCCAAGAGATCCGTGAGGAAGAGCGTGGCCAGGGCCAGGGAGGGGATCAGCCCGGGGGAGGCACGTCTGGAGTGCTGTGGCCAGGTCTGGGCTCCTCAGGGCAGGGGAGATGTGGAGTTTGGGGGGTTGGAGCAGATGACCCACTGTGGGCCCGCCCAACCTGACCCATCCCAGCATTCTGTGAAAAATGGGACCCCTGGGAGGCTCTGCCTCAAGGCAGGACAAGGGGGCACCCGCTGAAGGCTGAGGGGGCTGTTCTATCACACCCCACGAGGGAAAGTGGTTTGTACATCACTCCTTTGTCGGGAACTGTCGCGATGGGACAAGGACTGAGGGGTACAAACTGAAAGAGGGGGAATTTCGGTTGGATATGAAAAAGAAATTCTTCCCTGGAAGGGTGGGGAGGCCCTGGCACAGGTTGCCCAGAGAAGCTGGGGCTGCCCCTGGATCCCTGGAAGTGTCCAAGGCCGGGTTGGAGCAACCTGGGCTAGTGGAAGATGTCCCTGCCCATGGCAGGGGATGGAACGGGATGGTCCTTAAGGACCCTTCCATCCCAAACCATTCCATGACTCCTTTGCCTCCCTGGGTAAATGTGACAAAGGTGTGCAGAGGGGAGAAGTTCACTCGGTAAACACCTTCCTAAATCCCATGTCTTGTTGTTTTCCGACTCCAGGAACAGCCTTTGCTTCGTCCGATTGGCAAAACTGTTCTAATGGAGATTTATAGCTGGGACTTGTTTAGCTCCCAGAGCTGGAAAGGTAAACAGGACAAGGGAACAACACCAACTCCTTTCACACATCAAAGGGGAATCACAAGAGACGGAGCTTGAAAGGGCTTCATCCCAGTCCTCACTAATGCAAAGAGCACAACAAAGCTCAGCTTCAGCCCGGCCACTAAATGAAGAGGGAAATGGCAGGATATCGAGGGGGCTTTGAAACCTCATTTGCATCAAATAGCCACTCCAGAGAGCTCAAAAGCTCTAATAAAGACAAAGCACCTCCATTAGCATCGCCTTGTTTGGAAGTGAATCCCCCACTGCCCCCCTTCCCCACCTGCGGGGTCCCCGCTCACAGACCTGGCTGGGCCGGCACAAAAAAGGCTCTTTTTGGGAGAAATCAAGCCAAGGTTTGCACCCAAGAAACTCTGGTGGCTGAGGAAAACAGCAGGGACTGCATTTCCCATCCCTGGAAGAGTTAATCCATTCCTGGAAGTGTCCAAGGCCAGGCTGGACGGGGCTTGGAGCAACCTGGGCTACAGTGGAAGGTGTTGGGGTTGGAATGAGGTGATCTTAAACGTCCCTTCCAATCCCAACCCATTCTGTGATTCCATGCAATGCCTTTTGCTCCTCCAGACATCCACAAAGCCAAACATCACAACAGGAAGGTTTAACCCCAGGTTAAACAGCCCAGAACAAAGCTCAGACCACATTTAGGCAGCACGTTGGCCTTAAACCACACACTTTCATCTCCTGGTTTCTCCAAATCAAGACGAATTCCCTGTGGGAATCGGCATGGATGAAACCTCAGGCAGAAAAGCCCAAGGAATTCCCGATTTCTGCCCCAAAGATCTTTAACAACAGCTCAGGCTGCAACTCCATTTCGTTTTCACGTGCTCAGAGAAACGTCTCTTTCTCAGCACAAGAACCTCTTCCTTCAGTTCTCACACCAACAAATGCAAAGTGGTCCTGGCACCAACAGTGGGTCACCAGCGACTTTAAGAGAGAAAAACCTTTAAACTTGGGCCTTACGGTCAAACATGATCCTAAAGGGAAGTGGGAGAAACTTTTGGGATCCTGAGATCAGTGTCCAAAACACCGACAAAATATTCACCCAGCGTTTCTTTGGAGGCCATTCACAGCCGAGTACTTGTTAACTTTTGCGTCAAAAATATATAGATATAATTAAACTATCGGGAGAGGGAGAAGGGAACATCTTTTTCCCTTCGCTAGAAAGCACCTACAGACGCCGTGGTCTGGTTGGTAATTAATGTTTCCAGGTTCCAGCCGAAATTAAAAGGGGAAAACTGAGGGGTGCAGTTACGGGACAGCCTCGCAAATCACATGGAGCCGCTGCGACAGCCCGGGCGCCACCTCTGCAGGGTTGAGCCTGTTAATGGTGCGAGCCCGGGGGAGAGCAGGGGGAGGCTGGGTCCTCAGGATTCTATGATTCCACCCCCTTCCCCCCCGGTCTGACAGCGAGCAGGGACACCAGGCCGCCACCACGAGGCAGCGCAGCAGGAACAGAGCACCAGAACCGGAGTGGGAAAAGGGAGATTTGAAAGAAAAAAAACAAACAAAAAAAAAGCTGCCTCGAGTCTTGAGATTCAAAAAAGCTTCTGCACATTTGGGAAAGAAAAGGGAAAAAAATAAATTAAATTTCAGATTTACCTCCTCCACCCACCCAGAGCCACGCTCTGACAGCTCTCTGAGGGGGGTGGGGGAGAAGGGTTTTGAAGGTCCTGGTGGTTTTACAGCTGGGTCTACCAGGACTCCTCAGCAACACTGAATTCCAACACTTCCCACGTGAAAAGAAAAAATTTTGGAGATGGGGGTAAAAGAAAGTGTGACAGATTCAGCTATTAAAAAAAAAAAAAAAGAAAGAAACCCAAACAACAAACCATCCCTTCTCCCTTTTTCATGGCTGTGGGAACATCTCTGGTGGGTAGAATGGGCCAAACCAGAATTGTGGGGGACTCATTCCGGACCCTCTGGATGCAGGAATAATACAGATGGACAGGCTCCATTTCCATGGCTTTGGAATGATGGGAGACAAGGATAAAAAGGGCTCTGCATCCCTCTGGAATTAGCTCAGCCTGCTCCTCTCCAGCAGGTGTTGCTCTTACAGCTTGTTTGGAAAATGAGATCCAAGGATGTGAATCCAGAGGAGGCCCCGGAGGTGCTGCCAGGGCTGGAGCCCCTCTGCTCTGGAGCCAGGCTGGGAGAGCTGGGAATGTTCCCCTGGAGAAGAGAAGGCTCCAGGGAGAGCTGAGAGCCCCTGGCAGGGCCTAAAGGGGCTCCAGGAGAGCTGCAGAGGGACTGGGGACAAGGGATGGAGGGACAGGACACAGGGAATGGCTTCCCAGTGCCAGAGGGCAGGGACAGATGGGAGATTGGGAAGGAATTGCTGGCTGGGAGGGTGGGGAGGGGCTGGAATGGATTTGCCAGAGAAGCTGTGGCTGCCCCTGGATCCCTGGGAGCGTCCAAGGGCAGGTTGGAGCAACCTGGGACAGTGGAAGGTGCCCGTGGCAGGGGTGGAACTGGATGATTTTTAAGGTCCCTTCCACCCCAAACCGTTCTGGGATGTTTTTACCCCTTTAATTATGAGTTCAACAGGAACATGACACAGTCTTCCACCCTCCCAGACGGTTCCTCCCGATGTTCTTCCTCCAAGTGGTGCAGGATCCAGCACTTACAAAAGGGAGAGCAACTTTTCCCACAGGCAGAGAGTGACAGGACAAGGAGGGATCTCAATGAACTGCCAGAGGGCAGGGAGAGATGGGAGATTGGGAAGGAATTGCTGGCTGGGAGGGTGGGGAGGCCCTGGCATGGGTTGCCCAGAGAAGCTGTGGCTGCCCCTCAATCCAAGCCTCAGTTGCATTTGGGGTTTTGACCTCTATCACAGGGCACCCCAGTTCTTGTCTGATCCCAGTTCTGCTCTCCACCCCCTCAGAAAACCTCTGCTGACAAGTGAGGAAGTTCCCATTCCTCGCCCATCCCGTGGATTCCCGCCTGGTTGAGTGAAGGGAATGCTCAGCAGGGACAGAAAACGCCGAGGCACATTTTTAAGGAAGAGATGGTTCATCCAGCACTGAAACAAATACGTTTGTGTAAAAAAAACCTGCTGTGGACAAGCCCAAAACTCCCCCTCCACTCTGGTGGATCTCAGAACATGGCCGCACGAAAATCATGGCTGTGACCCATCCCTCAGAACTTCCTGAGACTTCCTGGGTCCCTGCCAGGGAAGGGGATGTGGCAGGGCAGGGAAATCAGGACAAGCAGGTAGCAGGAAGAACGGCACAGCTGCTGGTTGGCACCATCCGAAAATCACCACTATTCTTTCCCTGCCTCCCCCCCCAGGCCCCTTCACGTGCTGAAACAAAAAAGCCCTGATTTGACTTCCCGCTCGGCTTGGTTGGGTTTTGACACGTCCTCGGCCGAGCAAGATTCCCCCCTCCTTCAATCAGACACCATTTTCTTGAGGAAAGGGAGGAAGCTGAGGTAATTATTGCCAAAATCATAAGCAGCAGCTTCAGCCTCGTTACCACGAGTCCTTTGTAATTTTGTTTTTTTATTGATTGCCTCCTGTGAGTACACGAGGTATCGACTGAGCCCTCACTCAGCCTTGTGCTGCTGAGATAAGAACAGCAGGCAGGGAGAAAAACAAAATGCAATTCCGTGCCCCAATATCCTGTCGAACACTTGTGGCTCAAAAAAAAAAAAAGAAAAAAAAAAAAAAAAAAAAAAAAAAAAGGAAGGGAAGAAGGAAAAGGAAAGCCTGGAAGCAAATACAGGCTTGGGAGCAACGTCCTTGTCCAAAGGAAATGAGTGTTTTATCTCCTACATTGCCAGTGTGGTTGTGTTTAATTCCATGCTCACAGAAACATGGAATGGTTTGGGTTGAAAGGGAACGTAAAGATCATCCAGTTCCACTCCCTGCCATGGGCAGGGACACCTTCCACTAGCCCAGGTTGCTCCAACCTGGCCTTGGACACTTCCAGGGATCCAGGGACAGCCACAGCTTCTCTGGGAAATCCATTCCAGCCCCTCCCCACCCTCCCAGCCAGCAATTCCTTCCCAGTCTCCCATCTCTCCCTGCCCTCTGGCACTGGGAAGCCATTCCCTGGGTCCTGTCCCTCCAGGCCTTGTCCCCAGTCCCTCTCCAGCTCTCCTGGAGCCCCTTCAGGCCCTGCAAGGGGCTCTCAGCTCTCCCTGGAGCCTTCTCTTCTCCAGGGGAACATTCCCAGCTCTCCCAGCCTGGCTCCAGAGCAGAGGGGCTCCAGCCCTGGCAGCAGCTCCGGGGCCTCCTCTGGACTCTCTCCAGCAGCTCCACGTCCTTCAGGAATGTTGTTCCCCAGGGCTGGATGCAGCTCTGGAGGTGGGGTCTCACCAGAGTGGGGCAGAGGGGGGGACGGCAACACGTGCATTCATAAATACCTTAATTATTAATTACCATCAACATCATCACTAAAATAACCCTGGGTTTAAAGCTGCTGCTGGAGAAGAAAGTAACCTTCAACTCTGAGGAATATTAAAAACAGAGCAACCTGCAAGGGAACGATGATTGACAGAGGGAGAGGGAAAGAGCAACACTTAAATAATACACGGAAACCTGTAATTGAGCCTGACACAAACTCGTTTCTGCTGCTCTGCCACCCCGATGTATCCAATCAATGCCACGAAGTCTCCATGGCAAAGCCATTACTTAAACAAAGCTGCCTTTGCCTTAAAGAGGCACCAATTTGGGCCAATTTCGGGCTGTGATATTATGCCCCATTTCGCACTGTGTCGTGCTCAGCGATCCTACATCGATCTGGAAACAAAAAGCCAAGAACATTTTGATAGTTCATAGATTTCCGCCCTTCCTTTTTGACTCCAGCATCCCGAAATGTGGTGAATAGCCCAGCAACCACCTCCTCTGCTCCTCACTCCGGGTTCATTACCAGTGAAAGCCAAATTGGAGAGGCCTCTTAAAAGGCAGAGCCGCCACAAGAACAGATAACTACTTAAATGCACCTTTTAACGACGGCGCTTTCTCCCTTTTGAAACAAGCAGCCCTGTATCACCCCCCCCCCAAAAAAAAAATACGTTCAACACGTCAGCAAAGCTGGGAAACAGGAAAAAAGCCATTCCTCGAGTGGGAGGATGGGATGGTACTTGAAACACTCCACGGGGAGTTGGGAAACTTCGGTTCAGCTGCTGGTTCCAGCCCCTAAAGCACCGGGGCTGCTCCTGTAATTAGGGGTCGGGGGGGTGCTCCAGCTGTTCCTGAGATCAAGGCTGGAAGAGAGCAGGGCTCAACACGATGGAGCAGGTTATGAGGAACCGGGAAAGCGTTGGAAAAGGCTGCCCAGGGAACTGGTGGGATCACCGCGCCTGGAAGTGTGCAAGGAACGTGTGGACGTGGTTTAGTGGGGCTGGTGGATGGTTTGACTCAGTAATCCTGGAGGTCTCTTCCAACTCGAACGGTTCGATCCCTTAAGCTTCCCAGGTGTTCATTCCCCATCTGCAAAGCGGGAATAATTATCCTTCTATTCCCTCACCCCTTCTCCGCCCACTTTAGTCCAATTACAGCCTCTTTTAACCTGCCTGTGCCCCGCTGGGTCCCCAGCTGAGGCTCAAGGACCAATTCATCGCCACAGCCCACATAAAAACCAGAGACACTGCACCACTCGGATGATCTAAAATGGTTTCTTCACCCCTGGCTTTTGCAGTTCCCTAATTACAGAAAACACCGAATTAGCTCTGTTTAACAGCTGCTGCTGAGTTCCACCCCCCACAACTGCTTAAACCGCCTCAACACCACAGTGACTGTGCAGCAAGAGGAGGCAAATACTCCAACACAGCTCTCCACACCTAATCTGACACGGGAAAAAAACAAAAAAACAAAAAACCACGATTTAAAGGAAAATATTCACTTTTGACTGATTCACGGTGGAGTTTCAGCAGAGCGGTTTCAAGGGAAAGGAGAAGACGGAGTTGTCTCCGCGGTCTGACTCCAAAGGCCTCCGGAAAGCCCCTTCGTGGCAAGGTGAAATCCATTCCTCACCTGCCGCTTTGTTTTCAGAGATTAAAATCAAGAAGCCCTGGGGTGGTGGGGGGGTTGATTGCTCTGTGAATCAGCCCTTGCAAATGCCCAGCAAAACTGGGAAGATGCCGACAGGACTCTAATCCAGCAGGGATTGGGGAGTGGAGGCTGTAAAGATCCCAGGGAGACACTCCAAAGTTAAAAGTTTGGGTTTTTTTCGAGGACATTCGTCCTGAGAAACTCTTCCTGGTTTGAAGTGTCAGTGCTGGCTCGTGGCAAATTATCACATGAAATAGCCCAAAATGGGGTTTTTGCTGGTGGGATGCAACCAAGAGCAGGTCTCCCTGCGCTGGTTTTAGAACAGAATAGACACTCAACAGCAGACACAGGAGATAAAAAGCCCAATAACTCCAGAGGAGGTACATCTTTGCTGCTCCTGCCAGCCCTGTGTGATGTTTGTAGTGCTCAAAACGGGATAAAAACTATTTAATAAAGTCCTGGCACTGTTCCCTTAGCAAAGGGGTCTCCCTGAGACTGGCAGGAACCTGCTGCTACAGACTAATAAAGAGAAATCGTTCCAATCCCTCCACGTCCTCCTTCCCAGGGAATTTCCAACAGGCAGAGACACCTTCCACTCTCCCAGGTTGCTCCAACCTAGCCTTGGACTTCCAGGGATCCAGGGGCAGCCACAGTTTCTCTGGGAATTCCATCCCAGCCCCTCCCCACCCTCCCAGCCAGCAATTCCTTCCCAATCTCCCATCTGTCCCTGCCCTCTGGCACTGGGAAGCCATTCCCTGGGTCCTGTCCCTCCAGGCCTTGTCCCCAGTCCCTCTCCAGCTCTCCTGGAGCCCCTTTAGGCCCTGCCAGGGGCTCTCAGCTCTCCCTGGAGCCTTCTCTTCTCCAGGGGAACCCCCCCAGCTCTCCCAGCCTGGCTCCAGAGCAGAGGGGCTCCAGCCCTGGCAGCAGCTCCGGGGCCTCCTCTGGACTCTCTCCAGCAGCTCCATGTCCTTGTGCTGCTGTTCCCAGGGCTGGAGCAGCTCTGCAGGGGGGTCTCAGCTGAGGGGGCAGAGGGGCAGAAGCCCCCCCTCCCCTGCTGCCCCCGCTGTGGGATCAGCCCCGGGCACGGGGGGTTCTGGGCTGGGGCATCTCCAGATTCCCTCACTGATCATTCCAAGGCCCTGCTGCCTCTTTTGATCACCCAAGTGCTTTAAGTACAGCTCAGTCACCTCCTTGCCATCCAAACCAAGCTCTATCACACCAAAATTCAAATCCTTCACATCAGAACAAGAGGGGGACTCTTTGAGCCACGTGAGCAGTTGAGGTGAAGAAGCAAAACTCCATCTGCTTCTTAATCACAGAATCACAGAATCAGACGGGTTGGAAAGGACCTCTGAGATCACCAAGTCCAACCCTTAAATGATCCCTCCCATCTCTTTCACCGAAAAAACACCAACCCAAAACATGATGTTCTGTCACCTAAAACCAGGAGAATGTTCTGGAGTGTTCAGGGCAATCACTGTCACCATCTGATCATTGCAGACCTGAATCTGCAGCTGCCTCAGACTCAGGACAATCCAGGACAGGCCCAGCCGTGGGCAAGGATGGCTGAGCTGAGGCACTGCCTGGTCACTTCTGACTTTCAGGTGATTTATCGTGGCCTTGGCTGTTGCTTCTCACCCCAAAATGTGGGATCTGGGATCGCAGCACTTGCCAAACGGAGCCACTCGCTTAACAAGGCAAATGGACTTTTTATTGACTTAATCAAGGGGAGTAACAACTCAATAGCTCATTTCTCCAGAGCCGGCTGGAACAAACTCTGGGGGCACGAGGAGGAGATGTAAAACACCGTCTATAAATTATGAGTTTATTAAAGAAATGCCAATGGAAACTGCTCCAGGATTGAGTGTCCATGTTCTGTGAGGCTTCCATGGCAAGGGGGCGAAGTATTGACTCAGAGCAAACGAGGCAGGAGATCTCCAGATCATTTATCACTGGAAACTCCACGATTTTTCTCCTCCAACTGGCAGGATTATTCTACTGCACTGTGTTTGATGGGACAGGAAACAAAAGGTTATCCCACTTTTTGTTGCTGCTGTTCAGCTCGGCTTTGTCACGGTTTTTTCCATGCAACTGCTGTGTCTCTGCTTCCCCAAACCCCAAACCCCGAGAGGGCTGTGCAAGGAGCAACTTTGGCTCAGGATTGCCAAATTTGGGCCCTAATTAATGGGATTATTCCTCTGGGACCTACGGACAGCTCTTGGGGTGTCCTGTGCAGAGGCAGAAGTGGGACTCGATGATCCTTGTGGGTCCCCTCCAAGTCAGGATATTTTGTGTTTCTACACAAAGAGAGGCTCAGGGGCTCCTGGGTGAGTTAAAATCCCGGGAGAGAGTCTCAAAACCACATTCCTGAGGTGCAAAAACACACAGGGAGAGACAGCGAGCGAAAGAGGAGAAAGCAACTAGGTCCAAATGGCACAAATTGCTGAACATTAACGACAGGCCTCCGAAGTACGGAGAGACCAAAACAGCTTCTCTGAGATAACTTAATGCTCCATTCAGAGCTGAGAATGTTAAAGCAGAACCAAAGAGGCATTATATTGATTTGTACAGTGAACCACGGGAATAAGAAATAAAAGAGAGAAAGAAAAAAAAAAAAAACACACAGGAAAAAAAAAGGAGAAAACGTTTTTAACAATTTTATATATTCCCCTTCCGGGCTCCACAGAGATCAAGGCAAGAAGGAACTTCTGTGCCAGGAGGGAATGATCTGTTCTTGTTCCCAGACAAATACAAGCAAGACTGATTTTTTCTTTTTTTTTTTTTTCAAACTAATTGATGAAATTTTGAAGCAGAAGCGAAGCCTGAAGAGGACTGCACGCGCTAACTCGGATATTTACTGCTTCTAATGGGCCAAATTAGCTGCTGGTGATTAAGACTCAGGCCTGGAAGGGTAATGAATGGGCTCTTAACAGGCCAAGCCTTTAATCTCCAGGCCCCTGGACTGGATCCAAACCCGAGGGAAGTGAAAGCAGCAGCAGCTGAAAGGGTCTGTGATGTGGCCACTGTGAGCTATTTTTAGCCCCTTTTAGGCTGGGCTGGGCTAAAATCTGGCCAGGCACCCCTGGAATACCCGGGAGAATTGTGTCACCACCGGTCCTGCTCCAATGCCACACGGCTCTGCCTTGAAGAAGCTTTTCTAAAGGCAGGCAGAGCTTGTGCCTGATGGGCAGAGCAGAGGCAACTGAGAAAAAGCATTTTTCCAACCGATGGTATCCAGGCTGTGCTCGCTCACCTCTCCTAAATCCCATTTCTTCACCTCCTGCCTGTTGCTGCTGCCGCCCTCGGAGCGACGTCCTGCCTCGGGGACCCTGGACATCATCCCACGGAGAGCAGGTAAAACAGCTCCCATTCATCCCATTCCCCGTGTTAAAGAGTCACATTCCAAATGAAAACTCGTTCCTGGGTTCCTACAAGTGCATGAGAAACTAAGAGGCAAAGCCCAGGGGACAGAGAAGGTTTTTGGTGGCGGCTTTAGGCTCCAAGTTAAACACAAAGGTCTCCTCTTGGGCAAAGAACAGGGTGATGGGACCCTGTTCCCTCCTCTGTGCTCTGCGAGCCAACGGATTATTTCTCTGAGTGCTGGGATTGTTTTCAAAGGCTGGAGGAGCCTTCAGAGACACAGCAGTGGAGAAGGTCCTCAGAGGGCAGGTGGAGGGAGAGGGTACCCGGGGTGTTCCCTCTTGCTGTGACAGATGATTCGCTGCTTCTCCCCCACCTCTGCTTTTCCAATCCATAAAACCAGGGACAACGAGTCCGAGCACACAACCTGCCAGGGTTTTCGCTGTCTTCAGACAGAAGCCACCTTAGAAACTGGCTGTCCCCACTTCAGTGCGGGTAAAACAAGCAGAGGAGACGCAAATGCTCAGAATTAGAAGAGAAGGCTCCAGGGAGACCTTGGAGCTCCTTCCAGAGCCTAAAGGGGCTCCAGGAGAGCTGGAGAGGGACTGGGGACAAGGCCTGGAGGGACAGGACCCAGGGAATGGCTTCCCAGTGCCAGAGGGCAGGGAGAGATGGGAGATTGGGAAGGAATTCTTTCTTATGAGGGGCTGGAATGGATTTGCCAGAGAAGCTGTGGCTGCCCCTGGATCCCTGGAAGTGTCCAAGGCCAGGTTGGAGCAACCTGGGCTAGTGGAAGGTGTCCCTGCCCATGGCAGGAGGTGGAATTATATGATCTTTCATGTCCCATCCCAAACCATTCCATGATTCCATGATTACTACCCAGTGACCGGAGGATCCACCTGCATTTCTCCCTTCAGGACGAACCAAGTGAACCCAAGCGACAGTCCCTGAATGAGCAGCTCTCACTGCAAAACCTACCAAGCCCAAAAATAAAAGTTCTGGAATCATAAAATCATAGAATCAGACGGGTTGGAAAGGACCTCTGAGATCATCAAGTCCAACCCCTGATCCAACCCCACCGCGGTTCCCAGACTATGGCACTCAGTGCCACGTCCAGCCTCAGCTTAAACACCTCCAGGGACAGAGAATCCACCACTTCCCTGGGCAGCCCATTCCAAGGGCTGATCACCCTCTCTGGAAAGAATTTCTTTCTAATATCCAACCTAAACCTGCCCTGGCACAGCTGGAGGCCGAGCCCTCTTGTCCTACTGCTGGTTCCTGGAGCAGAGCCCGACCCCCCCCGGCTCCCCCCTCCTGGCAGGGAGTTGCAGAGAGTGAGGAGGTCTCCCCTGAGCCTCCTCCTCTCCAGGCTGAGCCCCCCCACCTCCCTCAGCCTCTCCTCATAGGACTTGTCTCTTCCCCAGCCTGGTTGCTCTTCTCTGGAAGCACAGAAGCCACGAAATTCAAACTTTGCAGTTGAAAGGGAACACCAGGTTAACGGGGGTTTGGACATCCTTCCACAAAGCCTCACCCCAAACCACCACTCTCATTTTAACCCCAGCATTTCAACGCAACCCTGCGGGCGGCAAAGGAAAGGTTCAGGCCCCCACTGCAGGGGAGATGGGAGCAGAACAGAGCCAGGCGCCAACAGCCCACCCTGAAGCTCTCCCCCGAGGTCTGATGAATGATTTAGCACTTGTTAAACTTCTCCCCTCTGTGAAAGCAGCCCGTTATTTAAAAACGCCTCAATCGCCGACAGAAGGAGGGAGTGAGAAATAACCCCGCTCGTTTTCGGCTGCTCTCGCTCAATACACACGTGGCTGAGCTCCCCCCCATCTCCCTTTGTTTCAGCAGCAACAAGAGCTCGTGGTTTTCTTCTCGGCCCCTCCTCCGATCCCAGGTCCTTACACCGATGGCTCCTCCATCTGCCTAAATCCTGAACAGTCACCAACAGCATCCTGGGACAAGATGCGGGGTTCGACTCAGGTGGTTTTGGAAAGAAAAACACCACCTTGCAGCGCTCACGGGAAGGGTAAAAACACCACAGCCAGAGAGAGAGGGCAGTTTCCAAACCCCTGAGCTCCCAGATTCCCGTCCCAACACGTGGACTGATTAAGGCTTCGTTTTTTATCCAGCTGGAGAAGCTGGACAGAACTTGATGAAGTTCAGCGAGGCCAAGTGCAAGGCCCTGAAGTGGGTCAGGGTGAAATGAAGACAAGACAAAATAAAACAAAAATTTAGCCATGTTAGTGTGACTTTGCAAAATTGTAACTGCTTGAAAGAAGGTTGCTGCCCAAATTACGGCAATTAAGATAAAGCTGCCTTACGTAAACAAAAGGGACTGTCAGGGAAAGCGGGAAAGACTTTTAGGGAGAGACTGCAAGGGAGACAAAAAGAGGGGTGGGGGAGACCTAAGCTGTTTGAAACGATAAAACTTTATGTAACTATAATAATGAGAGTAGGAGTTCAGCAACCAAATGTCTACGTAGATAAGGCAGACTTCGTAAAGAGTCTGTGGGACAGATAATTTTGAAACTCACTCCTTCAAATGTATAAAAAGCTGTTGTGTTTCTTTTCTCGGGGGGAATGCACGGAGGGGTAAAACTCCTGCATCTCCCCACCGTAGGAAAAGTGTGCTTTGCATGTTGTTTAAGGAGTTCTTCGAATCAGTCGCAGCGCTCAGGGGAAGGGGAAAAGCATCACAGCCGGAGCGAGAGGGCAGTTTCCAACCCCCTGAGGTCCCAGATTCCCATCCCAGCAGGTGAACTGATTAAGGCTTCGTTTTTTTTATCCAGCTGGAGAAGTTGGAAAGACCTTGATGAAGTTCAGCGAGGCCAAGTGCAAGGTCCTGAAGTGGGTGAGGGTACCCGTAAAAGCTGGGGGATGAAGGGATTGAGAGCAGCCCTGCAGAGGGGGACTCGGGAATGCTGGTGGATGTAGAGCTGGAGCTGTGTGAACACGTCCCAGAAAGCCAACAGTGTCCTGCAGGTGGGCAGCAGGCTGGGGAGGGGATCATCCCACCCTGGCTCCAGCTCTGGGGAACAACAGCAGGACAACATGGAGCTGCTGGGGGAATTCCAGAGGAGGCCCCAAAAATGACCAGAGGGCTGGAGCCCCTCTGCCCCAAGGAGAGCAGGGAGTCTGCTGGGAATGCTGCAATCCAAGGGCTGCTGCTGTGATCCCCAGGCACTGCTTCGCGTGGAGACAGGAGAGGGAAGAACTGAGATTTACCCGCCCTAAAACACTTAACAAGGCAGAGTTCAGCCAACAGAACAGACACTGGACTGATGGTCACAGCTGCAGAGCCCTTAGTTCCCTGCTGATTCCATCCTTCCAGGATTTCTTCTACCACTTCCCAAGACTTTGGGATGGGGCATGGATAACTCTGGACAAGATCAGTTGTTCCATCCAAGTTTCTGGTTTGGCCCCGAAAACACATCAATCCGAGCTTCTAACAGAGGGGGAACAACAGTCACATGAAGAGGAAAACTGGCTTAATTGGAAGCTGTTGCCATGTGTGAACCTTTTGGAGGGGAATTAATGTGGTGGAAGGTTCTCTGCCCGTGGCAGGGCCTTGGAAAAGGATGATCCTGGAGGTCCTTCCAACCCAAATCCCTCTGTGGCGATTCTATGAATGTGGAGCATGAACAAGAATAAGGATGGGCTGGAAAAGGGGAATGGAGGTTAGAACGGGAAGTTTAAGCACACCGAGACTAATTCAGCCCTGGAATGAGAAAGGCTGGCATGGCTATGTCAGAATTTGAGTTCTCACCGTGTGTGGACACAGAAAAAGCCCCCAAAAAGGGGAGGCAGCAGCCTCCTGGCTCTGCAGATGGCATTTAATGTCTCCCTGGGAGGGCAGTAAGTCACCACAAAACGTGTTGGAGCTGTCGGCAAAGAGGGATCCCTGGAAGCTCAGGAATACACAGTGGATTTGTGCAGACCTCAAAGCATGATGACTTCTCATCCCCGGAGCAGCACGGGGTTGTTTTGGGAGTCTGAACGGAGCTGACCTCGGGGGATATCACTCAAGTGAATTCAAGACAAGTGGAAAATCTTCCCCCCAATAAGAGAAGCAAATAAACCAGAATTTATATTTCTATCTCACTTAGTCGACATGAAAATAAATTGCTGTTGTCTTTCTGTAAAAATTCACTGAGATCCATGATCTCTTTTTTTTTTGGGGCGGGGGGGACAGTCACATCAATTCTGGCCTTACTACGTGTTGGGGCTCGAATCCCTTGAATCCCTCCCATCCCCAACCTGCAGCAAGACTCCAACTGGTGATCCAAGAGTGCCAGGAGGATCCATATGTCCTACTGCAGCTGCCTCTCACACGGAGCAGCTGCAGCCCAACCCCACATTCGCCACGTGGAAACACACTTTCCTTGAAAAAAGGGCCTTTCCAGGAACAAAAATACACTCTGAAGGATTCAAACGAAGATCTGGAGTCAGCCCATCGCAACCAGAAAAATATCTAAATATAGTGGGGCTTCATATCCCTTCACTGGAGGGTTTCCTGGGAGCAGAGCAAAGGGAGCAGCAATTCAAAATCCCTGTTAATGCAGAAGAACAGTTACAAGAAGGGATTTCTGTGGTCCTACACTAAAAAGCCATAAACTGGAGCAGGTCGGGAAACAACTGCTGCTCTGGTCTTATCTTTTTTTGTTGTTGTTGTTTTTGTTTTTACTCCTAATAGCCTGTTTTGTCTCCATCTGCCAAGAACTGCTCTCAAATAATTGCCCTAAATGACTCTTTGAAGACGCATCTATTCGCAAAGCAAGTCCAGTTCCAGTCCCGTGCTAGACAAAGTCCCCAAAATCTTCACATCCTAATTCACTGTGGGAATGAGCAAACAGAGGGAACCCCACGCAGTAACTCCTGTTAGCACGACTCAGTCCGGTGAGTTACCGGCCCCAGGGAGCCGCTAATCCCACACAGTTCTGCTTTTTTTCTCGAGGATTTAAGGTTTCCAGGCAGGGAATTTATATTGATGGCAGCGATTAATGCGTCTCTCATCAAACACCAGACCCAAAACCTTGTAGTTCCTTCACTACACGACGTTTACCAACTATTATTAAAGCCAATAACGACCCAGTGCTCAGCTCAAGCCTAGAGAACAAGCAAAGCCATATTATACGGACCCTAAACCCACCGCCCTGTTTATTTTAGATTATACGGACCCTAAACCCACCGCCCTCTTTATTTTAGGCGCTGGCCTAAGCTACTACGGGGGGTTTTCAAGCGCTCCCGATCCAGTAATTCACGGGGAAGTGGCTGAATGGAGCCAGGACATGAATAAAGATGAGAGCATTTAACAAACACATCAGGCTCTTCGCCGTGTAAACCGTACCACGGGTGAGACTCGGATCGCAAGTGTTTTATTCCTCGGTGATGCAGCTTGGCACGAGCGGCACCCAAAAAACCCAGAGCAGTCTTTTAAACCCGACAATACATTCCCCTACCTGCAGAGCGCAAGGGATAAACTCGAGGAGTTAAAAGATTTCAGGGAGCAATAATTGCCTTCAAGCACCTGTCGGGACAGAAAGCAAAGAGGCCGAGTGCTCATTCTTAACCCCCCCACCCCGTCACTGCCTAACACCAACTGAAATCACGTTCCACTTTCCCGGGCTCGGCTGCTGCAGAGTATTATTTTAGAGAGAGGCAGCCCAGAGAATCTGTAAGCTTTTCCCCATTTTTTGTCTTTTAACAGCAATTAAATTCTCAACTCTACAGAAGTCTGGAGACGAAGCCGGGCTGCCTTCCAGGGTGACATCACTGAGACATCACAGCACTGAAAAGCTGCATCATTTGGGTCTCTACAAACGCAGGAGGAGGTTGGTTTTTTTATCTTCAGAGGCAGGAGACTCAATTTGTCCTTGTGAAATCAAAAACCCTGCTCCGGGATCTGCGAACTGACCCGACCCCCTGTGCTCATTGAGATTGGGCACTTCTGAAGGTCTTAAAAAGTATAATTCACGATGAGAACACCCCGAAGTGCACTTGGAGGACCAGCCCAAGCACACCCAGAACACTCAGAATTCCGTCTCGTTATCCACATCCCCGACAGGTCCCTGCAAGCTGTTGGCACCTCGTCCCCCAAAAATTTGGGGCAAGAGGAGCTGCTGGCAGAGCTCCACCAGGCTCCTTCGCAACTTTTTGATGGCTGGTTGATGCCACGGACCTCAAAAGCCCCAGAAAAACAATCAGCTCCAGCCCCTTCCTTCGGCTCCGCTGATGGGATTGGGAATGTGGCCATGGATTCTCCACCACCCAGCAGGGTTGGGAGATGTGAGGAGAACAGCAGAGCTCCTCTGCCCTAAATACTCCTTAACCCTCCAGTGGATATTCATGGATTTTGAAGCACAGAACTTAACTTTCCCATTCAGAGGGATGAGAGAGCTCCATGTTGCCTTTAACGTTAAGAGGGCAGGGGAATATTTAACAGTGGGGAAAAAACACATGGATTTTTAAATCAGTTCATAAATTACCTGGGAAAACCTTCAACATGGACCAACTCTCTCTCCCTCTCTCCTTTTTTTTTCATCAGCCTGTCACAGTTTCGTATCTCAAGCTGAGTTTCTGGAGCTTTGATTGTATCAGAATTTAATCACAGCAATTTAATTCTTACGATTTTGAAGCCAAGCTCAAGGTGACCCAGCAGTGACCAGCACAAGGAGAACTGCCCAGGCTTCAGAGAGGTCACAATTTTGGGGGTTCTGGGTAGTGGATGATGATAGATACAAATATATGAGAAAACTAATTTCAGTGACCCCCTCTATCAGCAAATATTTCACAAATCAACTCAGATTACCTGGGAATTCAGAGATTTCCTACCAAGAGGCAAAAATTCATTGCTCACCGACTCTGTTTTGACAACTCATCTCATGATTTAGTCATTTTGTCTTACTTTAACTCAACAAAAATCTATTTACCAAAATAAAGCCAGTGAGATGTTATAACGTTTCACAAATCTGAGATCAATTCAATTATTAATAATTCATAAACCACAGAGAGGATCATCAAGCAACACGTTTGTACCACGATATGGGGGGAGAAGGATGGAATTAAGGCCGTGGAACCTGCTTTCCATGCAAAGAGGGGAAAGGAAAGACATGTCTCCAGGAAGTGTTCCTCACAGGTGGGAAGGAAAGAGGAGGATGAGTTTTCCTAAAGAAGCCCATCCTCAAACTGCCCCTTTCTCCAGCATTTCAGTTACACAAAGGGGAGAGAACCAGAAACCTTAATTGGGGAGGAAAACGTCATTTAACTCAATTTATATAAACTTTATTCACGATCTTCTTCAGCACGATGCTCCAAAGGGCCACGGCAGACCTCGGTGAAGAAAACGGTATCTACATCTGATATCGTCCCGATGGAAGCCTGTTCAACCTAAGGCGACTCAAGGCCCACACCAAGACTCTCAATCATCTTGTCCGTGAGCTGCTTTTTGCTGACGGTGCCGCCCTCGTTGCCCACACAGAAGCAGCTCTGCAGCGTTTGACATCCTGCTTTGCAGAGGCTGCTGAGCTTTTTGGGCTGGAAGTCAGCTTGAAGGAGACAGAAGTTTTCTACCAACCTGCACCTCAGGAAGTCTTTCACCACCCCCATATCATCATTGGTGAATCAGAGCTCAAGTCAGTGCAGCAGTTTACTTTTTTGGGAAGCATCATCTCCTCGGACAGTAAAATGGACAAAGAGATGGACAACAGGTTAGGGAAGGCACACAGAGCTTTCGGGAGACTCCGGAGAAGAGTTTGGTGTAATAAACACCTGAAGAAAAGCACAAAGATCGGTGTTTCCAGAGCCGTGGTTTTGTCCACTCTTTTGTGTGGGTCCGAATCATGGGTCATCTCCCGCCACCACTTGAGACNTTGAACAGGCAGTGGTGACGAGCATCGAGGCCGTGCTGCTGAGAGCACGGCTGCGTTGGGCAGGGCACGTCTCCAGGGTGGAGGACGACCGCCTGCCCAAGACTGGGCTCTACGGCGAACTCGCCACTGGCTGCCGCGAGAGAGGAGCCCCGAAGAGGAGATACAAGGACTGCCTGAAACAACATCTCAGCCTCGGCCAGATCGACCACCAGCATTGGGCTACTCTGGCCTCCAGTCAGAGACATGGAGACGCACCATCTATAACGCTGCTGCTTCTGTGGAGAACGCACAGAGAATCATTTCTGAGGGGAAAAGACAAGGCAGAAAGAACCGAGTCTTGCCAGTACCACCCAAGGAGACTTTGAATTGTGCCTTTTGCAACTTGACTTGTCCATCTCGCATTGGCCTTTTTAGCCACCAATGTGTTGTAGCAAGCATTCTCTAATCTGCATTCACGAAGCCTGGACAGGATGATGATATAAAATTTCAGTAACACTGACAGGAGGGAATAGGAACAACCTTCCAGCAAACTGAGCAAAGCCAACACAAACAATAAAACGTTTCCAGAAATAAAAAGGGACTTTCAGGCACCTTGGAATATTCTTTCCTTTTAACAACCCCATCCCCTGCTCAGACAACTTTAGGAGCTTAAAACCCCTGCTCAGCTCTGCCCTTTGGCTGCCTGGGAGACTTAACAGGGAGAATCCTAAAGAGCAACTTAATGAGAACCATCCCTATCCCTGGGGAAGAGGGATCAGCTCTGCACTGGCATTGCTGATGTAACCTATGTCCCTAATCCACTGGGATTCCCAGGAAGATACCCAGGGAGATTGTTTTGCTGTTGGCTGTTCTTTCTTCCTTCCCTTTCCAAACCCATCTCCCTCCTCCAGGAGTTTCCTGGATGTTTTTAAACCCAAGACACCAAAACATGAAAGGACTGAGGGAGACAAACAGGCTGGTTTCTCTGCAAACCCTCTGGTGAAGACCTAAAGCAAACCCACTTTGGTGAGGGCTGGTATTAAACTCCACGGTTGTTTCATCCCATGGGGTTGATTCCAGGCCGAATTCCAAGCCATGAAAACGTGAATGGAGTGGGAATGGTTTTTACCACCCCCAGACATTTGTTAACAGGGCAAACAATAAATGATATTCTGCAACCTTACAGCTTTCAGGTGCACGAAAATGAAAGTGAGAAAACAAACAGATGGGATTCTTTGTTTCTCTGGTAAGGTGGGTGTCAGAAATTTAAATCTGACACGTCAAATACCCACAGCAAAGATTATTTTCCTCTGAACAGCCAGGATTATCTTGCTTTGAACAACCAGGACCCAACTGCAATGCCTGTTTTACACTAAAATATAGGCACACGTATCTGATGATGTTTATTCCACTGTGGGTGAAGAGCAGAGCTGGTTTCCACTTACACCCAGAAGTTTCACTCAAAAAATTACAATTTAATTATCATGTTGTGGACTCCTCATCCCTGGAAGTGCCCATGGCCAGGTTGGATGGGGCTTGGAGCAGCCTGGGCTAGTGGAAGCTGTCCCTGGCCATGGCAGGGGTGGAATGAGATGGTCTTGAAGGTCCCTTCCCACCCAAACCATTCCATGATTCTGTGACCTAAAGGCAAGTTCTTGGCCTTTCATGTAGAGTTGAGGGATGTTCATGTAGTAAAGACACACTGAAGGTTTAAAGAGGGAAATGAAGTAATCATTCAAAATAACAAGGTGGAACAACCCAGTGGCATCTCCCAGGTGTGGGGGTGGATCCACGACGGACTGGGAGTTACCTGGAGGAGTTTGAAAGAATCACAAGCCAAGCTGGACCCAGAGCTCCGCTGCCAAAATTCCAAATATCCCCCTTGACAACCCTAATGATTTTTTCCACCCTGTTTCTCCCAGAAAGACCATCTACTAAAAACCCAAGAGATGCAAAGTTTGGTGGGGGAGGGGGTGGAAAAGAGTTAAAACCCCAAAGACCAACTCTTCTCTCTCCTTCCCCAAAAATCACTGTTGCCCTCAAAAAAACCCTCAGCCACTTAAACCCACGCTGATTCAAACCTGGGCCTGGCCACAGATTTCATA
The DNA here is from genome assembly GCA_013399855.1 of Oxyruncus cristatus. NCBI lineage: Eukaryota > Metazoa > Chordata > Aves > Passeriformes > Cotingidae > Oxyruncus > Oxyruncus cristatus. The sequence goes on from VXAY01005803.1 coordinate 157,114, forward strand.
GGGATCAATAATCCCTCGTCCTGAGAAATCAAAGGATCACCAGGAACAAACCTGTTGACCCAGAAGAATTAGGACCATTTCCCCCCTGGAATCTCTGTCTGATGACATCCCAAAAAACTGTCAGCTGGAGGAGGAGGAGGAGGGAAGGCTCACAAAGGAAGAAATACCAGCTCAGAAGAGAGGAGATCCACAAGGGAAAGGAGGGCAGAGGGAAAGGCTTTGGAGCAGGGAAAGATGTGACGGTTCAAGAGGGTCACGGAAAACGAGCTGGGAGATTGAAAGGGTTTTTTTTTGCGGGGGGTGGAAGTGCTGACTTGGAAAACATCCCTTGATCTATTTGCCTTCATTGAAATGTTTCCTTCACGAGGCCCAAACAGCAAAAAAACATAAAGGGGGAGCTGCATTTCCTCGCTGAAAAGGCAGGAATGTGCATTCCAGGGTTGTACTGACCGTTTCTCCTCCTGGAGCCTCGGATTCACATCCATTTGTTGCTGCTCCACTTTAACGGCACAGTCATTTGTTAGGTGTTAGGAAAGCCAGGAATGAGGTACAGAGGCAGCCTGGGACAAACGTTTCCTCTTCAACTCGGCGTTTCTCCCCTCATTACAATGCGACTCAGAACCCGATCCAACTCTCAGCCTCTCAAATCCCCCCCTCACCGCCCCGGGGCAAATCCACCCTCTTGGTTTAAATTCGTTTAAAAGCACCGAAGTACATTTATTTTAACTAAATGAGGATCTGACTCCAAGTTCATTCTGCTTCGAGACAGTAAATACAAGGCACCGCTGGAATGTTAATCCGTTCAAACAGTAGCCAAAGGCAACTCTGGACATCAAAACTCGGTTTTAATTTAGGAAGAAGGTTAATTACGAGCGCTGAGGGACCGTTAGCACCACGTGGAAGTTGCCACCGAGGACGTGCTGGTTTGTGTTTCTGGGTGTTACACGGAGCTCCCATCCAGGGATGCAAACACGGAGATGGAATATCTGGATTTCCCAGGATAAAGAGCAACACTGTTAGTGGAAAAATCAGTAACAATGATAAAAAAACACCCAAACTAAGAGCTATTGTCTTACTGGGTCAGGAAAGAAACTGTGATTTCTTCCCAGCACAGGATGCCTGCCTGCAGTTCAGGCCTGCTTTTTCCTCTGCATTATTCCTCCTATCCCCTTCTTCTGTTTTTTTGAGGGTTTTGGGAAAGTGAGGCAACACGCCCTTCCCAATCCTGTGTACCCCAAATGTGTTCATAAAATCATGGAATGGTTTGCGTTGGAAGGGAACGTAAAGATTATCCAGTTCAATGGGCAGGGACACCTTCCACTATCCCAGGTTGCTCCAACCTGGCCTCGGACACTTCCAGGGATCCAGGGGCAGCCACAGCTTCTCTGGGAAATCCATTCCAACCCCTCCCCACCCTCCCAGCCAGCAATTCGTTCCCAATCTCCCATCTGTCCCTGCCCTCTGGCACTGGGAAGCCATTCCCTGGGTCCTGTCCCTCCAGGCCTTGTCCCCAGTCCCTCTCCAGCATTCCTGGAGCCCCTTTAGGCCCTGCAAGGGGCTCTCAGCTCTCCCTGGAGCCTTCTCTTCTCCAGGGGAACCCCCCCAGCTCTCCCAGCCTGGCTCCAGAGCAGAGGGGCTCCAGCCCTGGCAGCAACTCCAGGGCCTCCTCTGGTCACTCCAAACACAACAGGATCCTCACTCCCAATTCTTTTACCAGAACAGGGCCCAGGCTTTCTAAGTGAGCCATTTTCCGTCATTCCCACCGTGTCTCAGACCTGGATAATCACAGGGACAGAATCAATTTTCTTAGAAACACATAAACAAATAACCTGCCAGCCTTGTGCCATTTCGTCATTTAACTCCTGACCAGCTCTCCAGCCCTCACATACACTCACGGCTGCCACAGCTCCGCGCCTTGTCTGGATGGCAAATCCAAACACACTTCCAGAGGTTTCAAAACCAAACCTCCAGGTTGCCTTCAGCAGAATACTTTAGATACGAAGCAGAAAACCTGTCCTGGCCTGGATTTTTTAGGCAGTGAAGAAGAAATCACACGTATTCCCCCAGCCTGTGACACAGGTTTAGGCGATCCAGCTGCACATTCCTCACTCCAGGCTCATCCCAGTCAGATCCCCGTGCTAAGCACGTTGTCAAAGCATTGTAATTCTTCCTTTATTAGATTCAGGTCTATAAATGGCTTCCCAGGGAGCACCACGAATTTTGATCATTATTTCTTCAGCGTTCACAGACCTGCTGAGACACTGATCACCAACTCACCCCACAACCCCCTGCGGGACCCATTATTTATCTTATTACATTTTGCAGCGTGGAGTAAATAAATGGAGTTAGAGTGCTGAATTTATTCAGGGAAATGGGCTGTATTTGCATCCTGGAGCCATTCCTTAAATGCAGGCAAGGCTGTTAATAGGCCTGCAGTGAAGATGTGCCAAACATTCATTTTAATATGGCTCTAATAAAACCAGATTGCACCAAGTGATGATGACATTTCGCATGTGTGGAGGGGGACAGAGACACTTTAATATCTCCACTTTCATCACAGGCAGCCCAAGGGGGCTGTATTAATTATTACAGTGTCATTGCTCAGAAATTAAGTTCAGTCATTATTAGAGGATGCTCATTAAGCAGCGAGTGCTTGGCTGAGATGGGCACCGAAAATCCTACACAGGGAGGGAACACGAGCGTGGTGAAAACCAGAGGCTTGGAGCAACTGGGAGAGTGGAAGGTGGGTTGGAAATGGATCATCTTCAATGTCCCTTCCAACCCAAACCATTCCATGGTTCTGGGACTGATATCAAGTGTGCACCTTCTTTGAAACCTCTCGCTACGAATGAAAAATTAATTAAGTTTCCCCCAAACTGATCCAAAGCAATAATGCAGTGAGAGCAACACCTCAGTCCTTCTGCTGCCTTGCACCTCCTGCAAAGCAGAACTGAGGGTCTCCTTTGACTCTCTGAAATCCTACAAGTCACCAGGGATAAAAATCTGTACCTCAAATGGACTATTTAAAGCATGAAGACATTACACGAGTTACTCCCCTTTACAGCAAATATTCACAAATGTTGGCCTTCTAAGAATTAGGGACTAGGACCAGAGAATCACGGAATGGGTCGGGTTGGAAGGGACCCTAAAGATCATCTCATTCCAACCCTCTGCCATGGGAAGGGAACCTTCCACTTCCACTTCTCTTCCCCGTCCCCTTCAGGGAATACACCACATTTAGACCACAAAACTGACATTTCATTTCCTCCTAATTTTATTGTTGACCTCCAAACACCCGTCCCACGGGTGTATTTCGGAGCTGGCAGCATCCTGATGCTTTTTCTCCTTACGCCACCTTTATTACCTGATATTATTAAAGTCAGTTTGAAATTAAAAACCTACCACACAAGCGCCAAGAGTGTAAGCAGCAGGTGTCTGAGGAAAAGAGTAAGGCAACAAATTGTGGGTTTCCAAGCGATGGAAAGGAGAAGTTAAATCCATTTATTCTTTGGCCGATGCCGACCAAATATTTATTTGCCTTTTGTTTGCATTTACTCACTCTATAGTTTTTTTACCTTTGCCCTGGGAGAAGAAAGGAGGGGGAGGTTTTCCCTGAGGGTTCAGACAGTTGGCGGGAAGCCAACACACTGACATTCATTTTGGTGAGCAGAGGGATGGAACTGAGCTCTCTTTTAAATGCAATTCAGGAGGTGAACAAGTCTATTCACACCGTGGCTGGAATTTAACCTTGGGAATACGTATTCCCACCTATTTGACACGGGAAGCAAGAGCAAATCCCTCCCCGTAAGCTACAAATATCCTGAAGGAAACAGTGTAGGTTTCCTTATCAGCTGAGCTTTGCCCTTGAGCTCGAGATGAGGATGAGCCTGAGGAGTCCTTCCTAAGGCTCAGACCTACCCAGACCTGTGCTCCTGCCTACCTGGGCTTCACTTCACACTCTGGATTTTCCCTCTGCGAGACAGGAGGAGACACAACAAGGAGTGAAGGAGTTCAGCAGGAAAGAAGTTGTCTAAAAAGCCCTCAATTAAAGCAGCAGCTCAATTTTTTTAGTCGCCTGTGTCCTGAGGGTGGAAAAGGCTGGGGGTTTTTTTGGGATATTTCGTATGAGGATATTTAATTTTTAATTTTTGTATTTAACTTTGGGGATAGTGACGCCCTGGCTCAGGACCTAAACTGGCACTTTGTCCACCTTCTTAAAAAACAACATGTGCCAACAGGGTTTTTTCTGCTGATGTACCCTGGAATTAACAGGAAGGGCTCACTGGCACTGAAAATTATGGAGATTGGGAAAACAAACTGTCAAAGCATACACAGTCAGGTCTTACAGGCTACAAATCATGAGTTTAAGATCTGTGTCTTGTAATATGTAATATTAAGAACACGGGTGACATCTCGGGGGGAACAGAGAGAGGAGGACCCTCTCTCACATCCAGTCTTTCCATGAGGTTGTGAAATTGGGCAGATCCAACTTCTCGCCTGCTCCAGGGCATCCCACTCCCATTCCCACCTTCAGGCCTAACTTTTTTGTGCCTGCTTTTGCTGACCTGCTTTTCTGCTCCAGTTCTTCAGCAGCAGCTGAACAGAGGAGAAGCTCAGTGCTCTGAGGTGGTGGGTGATGCTCCCACTGAAACCATGTCCATCCTCTGAATATCCCTCAGATATTCCTGGGGGACTGAGAAGACAAAAGAACCTGTCTGAGGATTGACTGATGTGAAAGGCTGGGAGAGCTGGGGGGGTTCCCCTGGAGAAGAGAAGGCTCCAGGGAGAGCTGAGAGCCCCTTGCAGGGCCTAAAGGGGCTCCAGGAGAGCTGGAGAGGGACTGGGGACAAGGCCTGGAGGGACAGGACCCAGGGAATGGCTTCCCACTGCCATTTAGATGGGATATTGAGAAGGAACTCCTGGCTGGGAGGGTGGGGAAGGGCTGGAATGGATTTGCCAGAGAAGCTGTGGCTTCCCCTGGATCCCTGGAAGTGTCCAAGGCCAGGCTGGAGCAAGCTGGGATAGTTGGAGGCATCCCTGTCCATGGAACTGGATGTTTTAAGGTCCCTCCCAGCCCAAACCATCTCTATGAAAAAGAAAAGCTGGGTTTACTCTCACACTACCAAACCTCAGCAGCCCCTCCAGTAACCCACAAATATTCATCTTTTTAATCCATCCTGCTCCGGATTTCATAAAAATAGGCCAGAATTAATCAGTGCCGAGTTACTGCCGTGACTCGCGGTACAACAAAAAGACTCTGATAATCCTCATGTTGTGCTTCAAAAACTGAACAATGCCCTCAGTGCAAGTGAGAGGATTTTCTACACAAATACCCTCAAAAAAGGGGACAATAACACGTGAAAAGAGGGGGCACCGTGTTGGCCTGTGTGTTGCTGGGTTGTTTGTTCCACAGGAAACGGCTGAACAAAGGGAATAAAAAAAAACAACCCCTAAGGATGGAAGTTGAAGCACAGGAAGGAGGGAAAGGCAGTGATTTTCCAACTGCTGGCACCACGAGGGAGCTTCGCTAACGCCAAGGCCTGAGGGCACCATCTCCACGTGTCCAGCCCCACTGCGGCAAGAGCCAGCCCTAATTCCTGACCCGGAAGACTCCCCTGGAGCACACAGGCCTCATCCCTCTCCATAACCCAACCTCCCTCCAAACCCAAAGTGACACTGGAGTCGCTGGAGTCACGCACCACGGGTTGGGCCTTCGGGGCCCTCAGCGTTTTCCAGCTGCTACACAACCCTGGAGCCGGCAAACTTCCCGTCTTCTGCCCCCCGCCTCGGCCACCTCTGGGCACCACTGATGGAGCTGAACAAAGGAGAAGCCACGCTGTGCCCTGGGATGATAAACATTGATTTGTTAATGTGACACGATTCTTTCGCCGGCGCCACTTGTCACACGAGGCGGGAGTTCCCCCCCCCCCGCCCCAACTCTGTGCTGACAGGGATCTCAAAACTGTCAAATTATTTACTGTAAAAAGCACCTCCAGGCCAAGTTTAAGGTGACTTCCATGCTCTCGTTTTGCTTTTTTACTCCCCTTAATACATTTTGCTCCCAAAAGGGGATATTCCACACACCAAGGTAAAGCTCCACATAAAAGACCCTTATTTACACCCCCCCAACACTCACAGCACCAGTTGGTTCCTTGCTCTCAGCCCACCTGAAGCACCAGAGTTCTCTATCTCTTTTCCTTGAGGGAATGTTCTGCATCTTCCTGGTTTCTTTATTGTGCAAGAACTCCTTTGCAAAAGTTGCACATCAGCGCCACAAAAGAGCAACGAAATGACAGGACACGGGAGATGGAAGAAGTCAAACATATGTTGGAAATGTCACAAACGGCACAGCAAAAGAGCCATGAGAAAGTGGCAAAAAAAACCCCCCTAAAAGCAGCTAAATATAATTAGGTGTTTAAGACACCAAAGCATTACTGAGACGTGCTTTAAAATTTGGGAATTCAGGGCGTATAAACTCAAACAGAGCCTTTCTATTTCTGTGTGACTTTGTGCAAAAAAACCCGCTCTGTGAAAATAACTCCCCACGAACCGCAGTTCCAACACCCCGGGGCTGCAGCACGGCTTCGTTTCCCAGAATCCGGGGAAAAAAGATGTCCAAACAAGGCTCCCAAAACTTCCCCTTTTTATAGTCAAAGGAAGAAGAATTCAGTTAAACATCCCCCACCTCAGACTTGGGGCTCAGTGATTTCGTTGGAGCAGCAAAAGTCCTGGAGGAATGGAATTAGAGAGTTATCGTGGCATCGCTCCAACGTGGACCAATGAGCAGAACTGGGGGATTTGGGTGTAAAAAGACTTGGTAAAGTAGAAAAACTTCTGGTGGAGCATAAAACCGAACCTCAAGCTCCGAAATTCCCTGGAGTTCTTGCAAAAAGCCACAAATGGGTTAAACCCGCAGCACTTCTGTCCAACTTCTGACTGTCCTACTTACTGGAAGAAGCAAGCAGATGATTCCACCGGAATTCCAGAGGGGGAACTCCAGTGTGAAGGTCTCTGAAGTGACAACCACTAATGACTTTTGACAATTTGACTTTTTTTTTTAATCCACATGAAGCTGCTGGGACTTGCCACCAAACCCAGGGAGCTCTTGGAAAGAGCCTGTGAGGGACCGACACGATCATCCCCCTGAGCCTGAGGCTGGCTCCCTCCATGGAAAGATTCATGCCTATTAAACTCCATAAAAATACCTTGTCAGTCCCTGTTATCCCAGGATTTTCTATGAAAAGCAGAGGAAAACAACATATTTTAAACTGCCTTTAAAATTCGGGACACCTGAATGTAAGACAAGTCTCTGACAGGATCTACCTGAGCTCGAGGAATTGGAAAGGATTCTGAGGAAGATTTTGTTTCATCTTCCTTTTGGAAGAAGAGGAACGTCATTATTGCCACACCAGGAGATTTTCATCTTTATTTTTTTGGGAAGATACGTTGGATTATTAGAGGAACAAGCATTTCTTAAATAGATTAAACGAAATTCTGAGTCGTAATTTTTGAGGGTTTGCAAGGACACGAGTCCCACCATGAGAATACACATGTACATGTGCTTCCCTGCAGACAAAAAAAAAATGCAATCAATTTAAACCTCTTAATCCAAAATCTAGGCTAAAAATCCAGGATATATAATATATACACGATGTTTTAATTCTTCTTTCATTCGATGCTTTGAAACGTGAATAAATTTCTTATCAAAATGGGTGTGGAGTTCGATGGACCAATGCTGGATAATTATCATGGAATGATGGAATGGTTTGGGTTGGAAGGGACATGAAAGCCCATCCAGTCCAGGGACACCTTCCAGGAGCAACCAGCCCACGTTGCTCCAGTCTTGGCCTTGGACACTTCCAGGGATCCAGAGGCAGCCACAGCTTCTCTGGGCAACCCATGCCAGGGCCTCCCCACCCTCCCAGCCAGCAATTCCTTCCCAATCTCCCATCTGTCCCTGCCCTCTGGCACTGGGAAGCCATTCCCTGGGTCCTGTCCCTCCAGGCCTTGTCCCCAGTCCCTCTCCAGCTCTCCTGGAGCCCCTTTAGGCCCTGCAAGGGGCTCTCAGCTCTCCCTGGAGCCTTCTCTTCTCCAAGGGAACATTCCCAGCTCTCCCAGCCTGGCTCCAGAGCAGAGGCGCTCCAGGCCTGGCAGCAGTTCCGGGGTTTCCTCTGGACTCTCCAGCAGCTCCACATCCTCCTGCAGTTGTTCCCCAGGGCTGGATTCCAAGTGGGATCTCAGCTGAGGGGGCAGAGGCACAGAATTCCCCCCTCCCTTGCTGTGGGATCATCCCAGGGCACGGAGGATTCTGGGATGCAGCACACGCTGCTCCCACCTTACACGGAGCTCTGGGAAACCAGGGAAGGGAGGAATGTGAGGAGGTGACAGTTCACTGCTGTTAATCCTCACCAATTGCTCCAAATTACACTGAATTCCCTCAGCAGTAATGGGGGACTGTGACATGTGGTTTCATCAAAATTCGACTCCGCTGATTAAACATCTCCAGGAATTCGGTCGCTCCACATCAAACCCATAACAGGGGGAGCCCACACTTCTATTCACTGGACTTTTTTTTTTTTTGTTTGTTTGTTTTTCTCTCCCTCCCCCCTTTTCTTTGCCAGGACCGGAGCCCTGAGAATACAAATTTGGTGGTTCAGCCTCCCCTTGCTTGGTTTGCATCTGTCGATTCCTTCGGGTGAGGAGAGGAGGTCAATGCAAATGGAAACCTCTGCCTTCTCCCGCTTCTCACCACCACTTCTCACCCCACCCCAAGGAGAGATTTTTCTCTCCTGCTGCAGCGCAGCCAAAAAATGAGTCGTGATTCCCTGGGGGATTGACACGAGGAGGTTTTTGTGGGTAACACTTCATCCCAGGCGCTTTTCAAACGGAGCGTGTGCGCCGGGGAGCTCCGAAGCTGCTTTGATTGATCAGCCCTCCAGAAATGTCACAGATTCTGCCAAGATTTTTGGGAAGGTTTAAGGAAGAATTAACCCCCCCTCCCTTCATTTTGTTTACCTGTCTGACTTGACTGATGTTTAAAAGTGATGCTGTCCCCTCTTGCCTTCAATTCAAAGAACTTGGCTCTGTTACCTCAGAGATTGTGTTTTCGATGTTGTAAAAGCGCCTGATGGTGGGTAATTACCACAAATTATCTGAATAATCCTAATACTTCATCTACTCCATTACAAATGACAACCAGCAATTAAACCCATTACCGCCTTTCACCAAACTAACCGGAAAAAGCCACTTAACTGTTGACCTGGGCGTAGCTACAGCTCATAATAAGCACCCGTTCTGTTCACGCCAACAATGGTTCTCCATCCCTGACAACTTCTGCTTGTTATTTTTAACAGGGAAGAGGTGCCAAAATTTTCTCTAGGAGGCTCCCCAGGGGATGCAGATGGCAGGTCTTCTCCTGTCAGACAGTGGAAAAGGGGATTTTGGGTGGCTGGAATGGCTGAACCGAACACGACCCAGCAGTGGGGACGTGGGGGGAAAAGGCACCTGAGCAGAGGTTGCATGAGCGTTTCTATCAGCAGATGACACAAGTGCAAAGTTTTGCACCTTTTACATAGAGGGAAAGACTGACCTGGACGAATGGGAAGCAAAAAACACAGAGAAATTATGGATGCCCCCATCCCTGGAAGTGTCCAAGGCCAGGAAGGGACTTGGAGCAACTTGGGAAAGTGGAAGGTATCAGGGGGTTGGAACGGGATGGGCTTTAAGGTCCCTTCCAACCCAAACCATTCCATGATTCTATTCTACTCCCCAACATGTAGTTCCATGAAGAACTTGGAATAATTCTGCCTGGGAAGGATATGAAACAATAATTTAGGAGCCAGGCAAAGGAGAGCAAGCAAAATACCAACGTTAGATTGGTATTAAAGTTAAGACAGGGACTAGCAATGTAGAGATTCCCTGCAATTAATCCACTTCTACTAATTTTTAATGACAGTTTGCTTTCAGTTCAGATGAATGACTGTGATGCAGGTCCACTCTGATTTTCAGAGTGAGCTCAAGGGAATGCTTGGGCTCGATGATCTAAGGGGGCTTTTCCAACCTTTAATGATTCTGGGATCAAACGTGGATCTCCGTGTGTAATTCCAGCTTCTGACTCAGGCTTTTGTGTTTAGGATGGCTAAACAGAACAAACGGATCCATTCTTCCCTGCCAGCTTTGCTAAAGTCTCCTGTGGCCTCGTGGTCAGCCCTGAATTAGTCAGGCAGGTGGACAATGTCACTGGTTTGGGTCCCTTCTGACCGAACTATCCCAAGACACGGCTCAGGTCGTGTGATGGAGCATTCAAGGGATAAATCAATCCCTGAAAACTCCAATGGCATCATAAATCACTCTTAATAAGAACAAATCGACAGAATAGGAACAGTGTTCAGCAATATGGGGAACCTTGATCCTGCTCCATGAGAACAGGAGTAAAATGCTGGAATTAAACTTGAGCAGCGCAACAGGTTGCCCAGAGAAGCTGTGGCTGCACCATCCCTGGAAGTGTCTAAGGCCAGGTTGGAGCAACCTGGGCTAGTGGAAGGTGTCCCTGCCCATGGAATGAGATGGTCTTTAAGGTCCTTTTCAACCCAAGCCCCTCTGTGATTCTGTAATTCCAAGAAGGAATGAGCCAACGCTACTTTGCCGGCTCAGTGAACACGATCCAGGTTAGAAGTAATCCATGGAATTGCATTAACACCGTTCCCAGCTACTCAGCCCCAAGCTCTTGCAAATGTCAAAATTCCTCTGTTCCTTCAGGTTGCCTTTCAACCAGAGGGAAGGAGGGGCTGCAGACATGTGAAATTTCTGACAGGCTGTTGATTTTCCCTTTGGATGAAGCATGTTTGAAAACTCCCAACTTGCCTGATCCGCTGAAGCACATTCCCTGACAGACAATATAAAATCAATGCATCACAGATTTCGAGGAGGGGGGGGCTGGAGGGGGGTTGGCATGTAAGAGGTTTTGTTTGTGTGGGAGGTGGTGGCGGGGGGGAGGATTGGGATCACTTTGTTTCCTGTCATGGAAAATGAACAACCCTACCTTAAGGTTTTTATAAACTGTCATCTCCAATCAGACACAGGCGGGAAGACTGTCAGCTCTCATAAAGCGGCGGGCAGGGGGGAAAGGGAAAAAAAAAGCACAAAACGTGAAGCTGCTCCCCCCCCTCCCCCCATCCCTTCCCCTAGTTCTGCAGTGGCCTCGCTCACGAGGAATCCTTTCTCTTGGCAGGGTCACAACAACAAGGCCCTGCCGAAACGCCGCCTTTAGAACTCGGCGCCGGTGACTCCGTGAGGGCCCGTCAGGGAGAAAAAGAGCTGGGATTCGCCTGAGAGGAACATCCATCCCCTGCTGGTGACAGCCAGAGAGCCCCTGGCAGCTAAATGCCTCCTGAATGCTTATTAAACCACGGGGAGGGAACGAATTCTGTAGGTGGGTGTCAAGTTGGTCCCTTGAGATTCCGGTTCGGGTCAGTCAAAGGGAAAAAGGGGTGAGTGGATGGAAAGTTGTGGGGAGCAGCTGCTGCGCTCAGGGAGGAGGAGGAGGAGGAAGGTTTCCAAAATAAAGGTGGGAGTAGCTACTGGAAGGTTCTGTTGCTCGAAGGTGTCCCTGCTCATGGCAGGGGGGTTGGAAGTGGATGATCTTTAAAGGTCCCTTCCAGCCCAAACCATTCTGGGATCCTGTAATAATAGGAAGCATCAGATGACTACTGGGAACATAATGAGAAGCAGGATTTGAGGTCTCTCCGTGCTGGGGACCCGGGGAGGCCTCACCTCAAGTCCTGGGGGCAGTTCTGGGCTCCTCACAAGACACTGAGGGGATGGAGCGTGTGCAGGGAAGGGAAGGGAGCTGGGAAGGGTCTGGAGAACTCCTCAGGGAGCTGGGGGGGCTCATCCTGGAGAAAAGGAGGCTCAGGGGGGACCTTCTGGCTCTGCAAGTCCCTGACAGGAGGGGGGAGCCAGGGGAGGGTGGACTCTGCTCCCAGGGAACAAGGACAGGACAAGGGGAAACGGCCTCAAGCTGTGCCAGGGGAGGGTCAGGTTGGCCCTGAGGAGAAATTTCCTCATGGCAAGGGTGGTGAGGCCTTGGCAGGGGCTGCCCAGGGAGGTTTGGAGTGCCCAGCCCTGGAGGTGTCCCAGGAAGGCCTGGCCGTGGCACTCAGTGCTCTGGGCTGGGGGACAAGGTGGGCATCGGGCACAGGGTGGACTCAAAGACCCCGGAGGTCTTTTTCAACCAATCCAAAGGATTCAAGAATTCCATGATCTCCTGAACTGACCCTCACCTGTCCCACCACATCACAGAACCAGCAGAGAGGCACCATCTCCCTGCCCTAGAGCCTCCTCTCCAAGGGAAGACCCCCCCCTACCTTGCAGGAGCCAGATTCGGATTAACTCAGCGATACATTTTTCCCCCTCTTTAAAGATAAGTCTGAATGTAAGACTTCAAGAAACCTGGAGGCTTCTATTTTTAAGGAGTCACTACATTTAAAAGTTTGCAAACCACGTTTCCCGTGCACAAAGCAGCACCTCAGGTAGTTTTTTTTCCCCTTAACCCCTGACCCTCTGCTCATTACTCAAACTCAAACACAAACTTGCAGCAGTCAATACTACAAGTTCCCTCTCCCAGCCTGAGTCAGTTTTATTGATTTCTCTAAAATCAAGTATTTTGGGTTTGATTCAAAGAGCTTAAGGCATCAGCTCTCATTATTTAGCACTATTTGTGCCGTAGGAGGCTTTGACATTTCCCACCTCCTTCAACAATAATATGGAACCTTCAGACTGATAAAATACCACATATTTTTCTTAACCTCTTTGGTGCCATTTAACATAACCTAAATGTAACTAACAAACTCATTTTGCCACTCTTTTCCCTTCCCGAGTAAGACGTTCCCCATATGGTCAAATACTAATTTATAGTGTGCAACAGCAAGATATTGTGGCTTATTTAAAATAAAATCAGCTGGTTTTTATGACAGTTGTACAGATACATTAACAAAAGGGGTTTTTAGTGAGGTTCTACAGTTTTACATCAATCAGAGTCATGTAGTTTTGGAACCTGCTCAGCTGCAGCAGCAGGGGATGCTCCGAGACTTTGATGTCCCAACTGTGCTGTTCCCTCCCCAGGATTCCCAAAAGCGACAGAGGGTTTGGATTCCACACGCAGCACCTTTGATCTCGATATAACCTGCATTAAACAGAATTACTCCCGTAAAACTGCTGCTATTTGTGTACCTGGGTGGGTGCACGTTGGCCACCTCCCTCCCAAGGACCAAGATTTCAGGCAATCCCTGGAATCTGCAGCTGGACCTTCAGCAGCTCAGAGCTGATCACCACTGGGTGGTGACACATCAACAGGCAGCAAAAGTCAATCACCTTCCTCCCCAAATAATTTATTTTATTCATTAAAAGAGCAATCCCTCTTTTCTTTTTTTTTTTTTTTGTTTTTTTTTGCATTAACAGCAACTGGAAGAAACGGGTAATTCCAAAGTCGCCAAAAAGTGAAAAGCCTCCTGCTTTCAACGATGGAGACTCGTAGCAACGGATAAAAGCACTTAATTTGAAATTAAAATGTCAAATTATTACCTTCTCTTTCCCCCCCCCACCCCCGCCATCAGTCTGAAATCCAAGATGCAGCCAATGGGAGCATTAAACTTTGCATCCCGAACTACACCAGCAGAGGCAAAGCGGGGATTTTGCTTTTCCTTCTGTTTTTTTCCTGCCCCAATACATCAACTCTTTGTTTCTCCCTTGCTCTCCATGCTCCGAAATCCGATTTGGACGTCACCAAAGGGAGATCCCCCCCAAAAACAGCCCCATGGAGAGGGAGAGGCTGCCGAGCCAATCCAGCTCCTCTCTCCTCCTTCCCAAGGTCACAGTCTTGCCTAAATTTTCCAAATCAACGAGCGCTTTGCCTTCCCTTCCATCCTCCAAGCCCTTCTTAATTGCTGCTTGATCTTAATGAGGTGTGGCTGATGGTAATAGATGGAAACCCTGGCGGGCTCCACACCCACCATCCAAGCCACGTTGAGCTGAGTTCCCATCACCCTCCATCCCCTGCGTCCCCCTCCCCCGGCAGCCCCAAGACTGCAGACATCTGTTCTTCAATTGTCTGGTAATAAACACACTCCATAAACCATATGCAAAAGGATTATTACCCTCGGGAGCCAAGTGCCTTTCAAACGCCCAGCTGAAACAAATAAACATTAACAGAAAAAAAAAAAAAAACAGAGAGAGAAAGGGGGGGAAAAAAAAAAAAAAAAAAAAAAAAAAATCCCCCCCAAACAAATGTTACAACAGACACCACTCAGGCTGCTCCAGATTCCAGGGTTTGGTCCTGCACAGTTCCTTCCTCCCGTGGGAGATGTTATTCCTCACACCGGCAACACCGGTGCTTTCCCAAGCCAAGGAAACGCTGGTTAACAGTGACAGCTGAAGGATGAACTGGACTCTTTTGGTGACTTTTATACTTCAACACCTCCCACGAGAAGTAACTGAGGGCCAAGAAGGCCAATGGCATCCTGGCCTGGCTCAGGAGCAGTGTGGCAGCAGGAGCAGGGAAGTGATTCTGCCCCTGGACTCAGCGCTGGGGAGGCCACCCCTGGAGTGCTGTGTCCAATTCTGGG
>VXAY01005803.1:182112-193621 GCA_013399855.1 Oxyruncus cristatus
GGGGGGGAACCAGGAAGTTGATCCCAGAGGTTATAAAGTTCAGCACATTTCATTTCAATAGTGTCTCCTGAAGTGATGAAGTCTCAGCCTTCCTGCCAAAAGCAGCGTTTGGGGGGACGGAGCCCAACATGGGGTGCAGAGAAGGTTCCAACCTCGAATCTTTCCCTGCAAATGTTGTGCAGAAATGAAGGCAGAGCTCCTGGCTGGTTCCCAGTTTGCCTGGTGGGGCAGTGGGGTTGTTGTGGTGAGGGACTGGGAGAGGGCATGGAAGTCCAGAGCTTCCAAAATAAACCCAACCCCTGCTGGGCTTTGACTCTGGGACTGTGTCAGTCACCACACTGACCCAAAAATCCAAGCTGAGGTCACAGGATCACTGATGGTTTGATCTTAAACATCCACCTCATTCCTCCCCCTGCCATGGGCAGGGACACCTTCCACTAGCCCAGGTTGCTCCAACCTGGCCTTGGACACTTCCAGGGATGAAGTCAAGCCAAGTCAGGTCTGATGGCTGGAAAGGGATTGGGGATAAGATGCTCCAAGGGCCGGAGCCCCTCTGCTCTGGAGCCAGGCTGGGAGAGCTGGGAATGTTCCCCTGGAGAAGAGAAGGCTCCAGGGAGAGCTGAGAGCCCCTTGCAGGGCCTAAAGGGGCTCCAGGAGAGCTGGAGAGGGACTGGGGACAAGGCCTGGAGGGACAGGACCCAGGGAATGGCTTCCCAGTGCCAGAGAGCAGGGAGAGATGGGAGACTGGGAAGGAATTGCTGGCTGGGAGGGTGGGGAGGGGCTGGAATGGATTTGCCAGAGAAGCTGTGGCTGTCCCTGGATCCCTGGAAGTGTCCAAGGCCAGGTTGGATCAACCTGTCTAGTGGAAGGTGTCCCTGCCCATGGCAGGGGCTGGAATTAAATGATCTTTAAGGTGCCTTCCCACCCAAACCATTCCATGATTCTGACTGGGAGCTCAGCCTGTGCTCAGGTTTGCAGATCACACTTTGCTTCAAACTCCGCTGCAGGAAAACTGAATTCCCAAAGCAGGAGAGGCAGATCTGGACTCAAGTCCTGGGTCTGATGCGGCCTCTCCGACCTTGATCAGGTTCCTGAGTTTCAGTTTCCCAAAAGTTTCCCCTGGCAAAGCTGTTTTGAGAAATGCTGGGGACAAAAAGGACCAAATATTTTATTCCCCGCTTTCTAAAATCACATTTAGACTTCAGCTTTGCACTGAACACAGAATTCGTGTCCAATGTACCAAACTGACTGACCAGCACTCCACTCACTGCCCAAATTGCTGCCCAAACAGCTTTCCCAACTGTTTCTCCCCTTCCTGTGCCACATCCCAGGGCTGATTTGGATGCGGCCACTGATCTGGAGCCCCGCACTGACACGTTGTCGTGCCGATGTTCCTGCGCCCAATCCTCTCCTCTCCCGCCCTGTCTGAGATCCAGCACCATATGCATTTAAATCAGTTGCTCTTTAATGTTGCAAAACCTGATTTATTAGTTGCTCACACTCCATCTGCCTCGAAAAACTGGAGCGAGCCTCGGCTTTCGCAGCCCGCGCCGGAGGTTGGGGTTCAACCCGGCTCTCCTTTATCATCTGATCGCTGTGTCAGCCCCCCCTGCAAAAAGCCTCCTCCCAGCGACCAGAAATTGTTTAAAATGTGTATTTCTCTTCTTTTCCTGCCTTTTTTTTTTTTATTCCCCACCCCTCCTCCCGGGCCACAGGACTCGGCAGCAGGCTCTTTGATTAATGGATTTGTCAACTTGCATATTTACTGTTTCGTGGTTTCCCTAAAACCACCACAGAAGCCTCTTCCAAAGCAGGAGTCCTTATCCAGAGCCAGGAAACAAGCTGGAGCTAATGAAGTGTGATTACTTACACACACTGGATTCACTTCTCAGCTGTTTGGTTCTCCGAGTTTTCCCTCTTTATCTTATCTCCCGTAGCAGCAAAGGGCTCCTGCCTGAATTTTTTATATCCCTGACATGTTTTCGTGTCAGAAGGAATAAAAAAAACAACACAGTGAGCAAAGGAAAAGAGAGGGAAATAAAGATATTTCTCGACGCAGTGTCATTTGTTGGTTTATATTCTTACAAGCTGTTTAACTCTAAATCCTGCCGTGTTTCACCTTCGTTTTTTAGTACTTAAAAGTTTAAGGACATTTTGGAATTGGTAAAATCATGGAATCAGAGGATGGTTTGGGTTAAACGGACATGAAGGATCATCCTGTTCCACCCCGCTGCCACGGGCAGGGACAACTTCCACTAGCCCAGGTTGCTCCCATCTGGCCTTGGACACTTCCAGGGATCCAGGGACAGCCACAGCTTCTCTGGGAGATCCATCCCAGTCCCTCACAAGGAAGAATTCCTTCCCAATCTCCCATCTCTCCCTGCCCTCTGGCACTGGGAAGCCATTCCCTGGGTCCTGTCCCTCCAGGCCTTGTCCCCAGTCCCTCTCCAGCTCTCCTGGAGCCCCTTCAGGCCCTGCAAGGGGCTCTAAAGATCTCCCACCTCAGGCTCTGAGGGCCTCCCCACCCTCACAGGGAAGAATTTCTTCCCAATATCCCATCTAATCCTGTCTTCCATCAGTTAAAAGCCATTCCCCGTTGTCCTGTCCCTCCAGCCCCTCATCCACATTCTCTCTCCAGCTCTCCAAAGCCCACAGGGAGCTCCAGCAGGATGCAGCCAGGGAGGCCAAAGGCTCATGGTGTGAGGATGGACAAAGCTGCACCTCCACTCCCCCAGTCCTGGGGTGGGACAGCTTTGCCAAAGCCCCTCTTGTGGGCCTGGTAGGGGAAATAATGGGATAAAACGTGGAAAACATTGTATGGATTCCTCAAAGAAGCAGACACAGACTCACTGAGGTGGGAAAAGACCTCAGAGATCAACAAGTCCCACCAACATCTGCAGAAATATAACATTTTTTCCACGAACGCACAGGATGGAGATGGAGGGTTTCAAAGCTGTTCCACAGCTGGGACCTCAGCAACCACCAGAAAACTGTCACAGGCCTGTTTTCCATGTATTTCCATGTATTAATGAAGGAGTCAGTTCTGATGGAGATAAATCCCCCAGTCTTTTGACAAGCCTTGGAAAACGTTACAAACCTGGCACGTAAGACACGGCAAAGATCCCTGGGAATTCAACACTGTGGGGAATCTGTAAATTTGCAGCAACAAAGCAACGTCCTCACTCCTCCTCCGTGCACGCACTGGTGGGAATTATTTCATTTCCCAGCAACGTGCACAATAATCCCTACTAATAACAGGAGTTTTCCCGGAGGGAACTGAAATGGATTGTCCATGGCAGCGCTCGGAACACACCAACCACCCCATCCTGCCTCAGCAGGAAGGATGAGATCCCAGTGTGACCTGTCAGGCAGTATCTCTCAACCTGTTCATCCGTAATCTCCCTCAGATGGCTTTTCCCCCCACCTCCTCGTCCTCCTCTGCTTTGTTTTGCCTGGAATCCAATCAGAGCTTGAATTAAAGACTTGAGGAAACAACCTCCGCCACCCCCCAACCACACACACACCGTGGCTATGAAATCCCAGAGTCCCGTGTTAATATGGGGACAGCTTTTATTTCTTGCATTTTCATGGAAAACTCTTTCCCATCCCCTTGAGACTGTCACATTTCCAAAAATCCCAACCAAAAAAAAAAAACAAAAAAACCCACAGATGGAATATTAAAAGGAATCAAAATAAATCTGGGAACAACCTAGTGCTGGAGGATGATCTTTGTCTAATATAAAACAGGTTTATACCAACCCACATCCCTGTGGGGGCAGAGAGAGCTGTGAGGGGCATTAACGGTCTAAACTCTGCCAGCAGAAGGTTCCCATTGCCCAGAATGAATGTGACACGTCCTCCGTGGAATAATCATGGATAAAGGGGGGGCAAAATATCCCCTCTGTTCCCCTGTGAATGAATGACAACCTTCCAAGGCATTAGAAATGAGTTGCTACGAGTTACCATTTAACTCAAAGTCAGCAGAAAACGGAGTGAAAAAGAAAAAAAAGAAAACCTTGGCAAAAAAATTCCACTATTCCTAAAATAATGGGCTCCAGGAGCATAAAACCGGCTCAGGTGCTACTTTTGACACACTTAACACACCTTAAACCAGAGCTCTGAGTGAACCTGTCCTATTTTTACATCTCTTTTCACCACTTTACAGCCTCTCACGACAGTTTTAAACGTCTCCGTGTCCGGGGGGATTGGTGCTTCCTTCTTTTCTTCGGAGTTACGATCACATATCCCAGTGCTCCAACACAACTTCCACACGGCCTCTCTCCCTTCCCAACCATCTGCTCCCCTCCAACTAATTCAAGCCATTACCAGCTTCACCTCCAAGAAAAAGACACTCTGAGCTTTGAGGAGATGGATCCAGTTGTACCAGGGGAGGTGTGGTGGCTTCCCGCCAACTGTCCAAACCCGCAGGGAAAACCTCCCCCTCCCTTCTTCCCCCAGGACAAAGGAAAAAAAAAAAACCTATACAAACTTAAGAGCCCGAAAACAACCCAATTATATCAATATATATATATTTTTACTTATATTATAGTTATATACCGTTAGAATACTGTGTACAACAGTAGGCACCCCGAACACATCCCCCTCCCCCGGAGGGAAAGGGAAAAGGGAAAAAAGGGAAAAGGGGAAAAGGATACACAAAATCAAAACCTGTGAGCAAATAATAAAGAACTAGTAAAAGAAAAGCTTACTACCCTCTTTGAGATAGCAGAATCACACCAAACAACCACTGGCAGCCGCTGCCTCCCAAGGCCTACAAGGCCTCACTAGGCCTCACTCCTCCACACGAGTAGAGACAGCAGAGAACTTGAGCCTTCAGACCACTGGAAGAGAAGAGAGCGAGAGCCTCCTCTCCCTTCGTATTTATACCCTTGCTTAGGTAAAAATCGTATGGAATACTGGGAACATGGCCTTGGTTCCTTGGTTCCAACCTGGTTGACAAGGAAGGCCTAGAAATCAAAACCACTACAGGAGGGGAGAACGGGGGGGAAAAAAAAAAGGCAGCAAAAAGTTTAACAATGAGAGAAACATCAAGAAATAGAAATGTCAAATCCCTCAGGGTAGGGGGAGAAAAAACCCCCAACCCTAAATTCCAGCTCATGCCCAAGCGCTATATTTTGTAATGAAATGACCCCTCTCCAGGCCTTTCCTCCCCTCTCAATTTTACCACCAAAAGCTGTCAAATGGTTCAATATGAAAATAATTCCAAATATTCTCATGGACTCACGGGATGGTTTGGGTTGGGACCCCTAAGATGATCCGGTTCCAGTGTATATTTGATAAACTGCTCGCAAAGACAACCATTTCATGAGACTCCTCTTTCCACTCCCCTTCCAACAGGCAGAAAATTCAATCCAGATGCCCAAGACTTTTGAGTACATTCAGTTGTAACAAAATGGCTTGACTGGCTAAAAATAACTTTATTTTCAGTTGCTCTCAGGTGGATCACCATCCCCTTGCATCCCTTAAATCATGTCTCCTCTGTTTTCCAGGTAAACCATTGGAAAAGGGATTGTAGCAAAAATAAGAACATCCCTTTTCAGACAGGAGCCTAAAACTTGTATATTAAATAGGATCTGTACAGGAAACTACTGCTTTGGAATTCAATTCCTTCTTTTGGGAGTTCAATTCCCTCTTGTGGAGTTCAATTCCCTCTTTTAGGGAGCAGGTGAGAAAACTGCTCTCCTTGTGTTGTCCAAGGGATCCTTCCCCACCTTCTGCCTGGCAAACTCTCCCAAATTCAAACAAACTTTTGATTTCTACAGCTTTTTCAGTGTCTGTGGAACAGACAGAAATGGAGAAATGCAACAGAGAGAAGTGGAAAATTGGACAATCATTTTTTGTTCATGTAAATGAAACCCTGCCCCTCCTCCCTGCTGATAAATCAAAATATTCTCCATCTCCTCTGACTGACTGGTTATTCTGAAGGAGTTGCTTTTTATTAGCAAAATCAGTTGTTTACTAGGAAAATCATTGTTTTATTAGCAAAATCATGTTTTTTATTAGCAAAATCAGCTGAATACATCCGAAGCATCCACCTTTTTACTGCCTCAAGGTTTTCAGCCCCTTCTTTAAAACCATTTACAAGCTGGAAATATTTACTCCTTGCCTGCAACTGGATACCTTTAATTATGGATGAAACCTTCAAGTTCCTTAATTTAAAGCCAGCGGGGCGGTTGAATTTAATGTCTTGGAGGACATCGTGGAAATGGCACGGCAGAAGAGGTAAAACAGGTATAGCTGAAGATACTTCAGCCAGACGTGGGGGGGGCAGAGCAGGGGTATCCAAAAATTCCTTTCTAAAACCACCACGAAGGGAAAGAGGAGGAAATGAATCCTTCTGCCTTCAAGGAGAACCCAAACCCAAAAAGGCAGCTCCTTTTTTGATTTTGACCTCCACTGCCCCTCACTGCGTTGAAATTAAACCGTTTATGGCTGTTTGGGAGACCTGAAAGTCGAAGTCTCAAGCCTGCCATTAATATTTTAATTGAGGCCCCGAATATTCATGATCGTTTTGTGTCTTTGGAGGACAAGATCCCCCCCAGTAATTAAAGAAATCCGCTGTGCAAACGTGTTCCTGTCATCACACCCTGCCTTCATCTCCCTTACAAAATCCAGGCAACTCCAGTTCTTCCATTATTTATGTAATTCTGGTTCTTTTGGCTGATTCTTTTTTTACTTCTCTCTCCCAGACTTCACGGGAGCTCTTGACACAGCTCGGTTACAGCTTCAGTAATTATGGACTGTTTCCGAGTCATCTGCCTGCCTTCAGCTGGGGAGGAGTTTTATTTGGGGGCTGTTTTGATAGGATCCATCTTCCCTTTCCAGATGAATTCCAACAGCACCTGGTATTTGCCAGGAGAAGGCAGAAAGCACAAAATCCTTAAGGATTTCATCCTTTCTTAAGGCTTCCAGAATGCTCCAGTACCAACAAAATTATTTAGGCCAGGCTGGACGGGGCTTGGAGCAACCTGGGATAGTGGTAGGTGTCCCTGCCCATGGCAGGGGACTGGAACTGGACGATCTTTAAGGTCTCTCCCAACCCAAACCGTCCTGTGATTCAAAGGAAAACGTTTCGTTTTGTGTAAGAAACGGAGTGAGAGCTGTTTTCCAAAATAAACCCGTTTCTTCCATTTCCAACAGCAGGAAGCTCTGGATGATTCCATCAAGCTCTCCCTGAAATTGCTTTGAAACCTCCCTCCCCCCCTCCCCCATTTCAACACAAACTGAAAACCTGAAGGACGCCAAGTAAGGACAAAAAGCTGGAAAGGTTTTCCAGGCTCATTAATTCACCTCTGCACAACCTCCTGCACCTCCCTGTACGAAGCTCTACCCCAGTTTCTTGCCTTCACTGTTCTGACCTCCCTTCTCTACTGGTTAAAAACCTTCTTCCAAATTCCAGTTTAAACTTCCTTGTGGCCAGTTCCTTCCTATCTGTGGCAACACCACTTTCCAGCTGACAGCTGTTTACC
Organism: Oxyruncus cristatus; assembly: GCA_013399855.1. Taxonomy (NCBI): domain Eukaryota; kingdom Metazoa; phylum Chordata; class Aves; order Passeriformes; family Cotingidae; genus Oxyruncus; species Oxyruncus cristatus. Next base: position 189,603 of record VXAY01005803.1, read on the forward strand.
ACTTCTGTAGGGAACTGGAACACCTTCCACCATGGAATAATCTTTTTTTCCACCTTCTGTAGGTAATTCCATCACCAGTGGCCATCACTGCAAGGAATCACAGGCATTAAAATGTCTCCTGAGACCAACCCAGTGAGGAAGGAGAGTCCTGGAGGGCAGTGAAAGACATGAGGTGACAAACTGCCAATTAAATACCAACTTCAGCGGAGAACAACGTCGGACACAACTCGTGCTCGTTTTGCACAATGTGACCTCTTCCAGAGCTGGAGACTCCAAAGGACCCAGGCAGGGAAGGACAATTCGGCTCCTCAGACAGCAGGAGCCACTCCCAAAAATCCACTGCTACTACGAAAAGCTCAAGGAACAGCTGAGGAGTACTCCTGGTTTTAAAACCGGGTAAGTTTGGCACCAACAAATCCTGCAGGAAAAGCCATTCACTGGCGTGGAAGGAGCAGCTCCTCCATCCCAGCAGCAGCTCCACGTTGCACACAGAGAGCAGCAGATGCTTAAAAGGCTCTTGGCTCCCCTGAATGGGACATTCCCACTTGGAATATTTTCTATCTAAAGCCACCTCACTGGTGTTTGCCACGTATTAGAAGTGCTTGACACCAGCTCTGGACTGGTGTTACTGGTCACAGACTGAGCAGGGCAGTCTTGGATAACATGGGTATCCTGCCAGGGAAACCAGAGGGATGTATCCATTCCTTCTCCTTGGCTTGATTTCATCCATTTCAATAGAAAAGGGGGGAAAAAAAAGAACTTTCAGAAGTAATTTATCCCTCCAGTTGTGTTAGAAAATAAAAGAGCAACGTGCTGAAGCAGAGCTGTCTTTGCTGGAAGTCAATCCCATGACTGACTATCCAAAATAGGAGATCAAATCATCTGGAGCAGCTACACTGGGAAAGGAATGAGCACCACAAGGACTTGAGAAGTCAAACCCCGGGTTGGAAACTTCTGGGTTTTCCTGAAGTGCTCAGAGAGTTTTCAAAAGTCCTCCAACACAGAATCACAGAGTATCCTGAGTTGGAGGGACTCACTAGGATCGTCCAGTCCAACCCCTGGCCCTGCACAGACACTCCAACAATCCCACCCTGTCCCTGAGAGCGTTCTCCAAAGGCTCGTGGAGCTCTGTCAGCCTTGGGGCCGTGCCCACTGCCCTGGGAAGCCTGTGCTGTGCCCCAACGATGTTTTTCCCATGTTTAGGATTGTTCCTGGAGCTGCCACTCCGATGGTTCCTGCTGAGTTTCACCAGCTCTGGTTTGGCTCTTCCCATCAGTGCCACAAGGACAGATCCTTCCTGGGAACTATCAAACCAACATCCCTTTCAACCCCTGCCCAGGGGTGATTCAAAACGAGTATTTTTATGCGTCGCTGCCTTCCCTGACGGTGAGAATCGTCTGGGAGAATCCCAGCACATCCACGAGCCTCGGAGGGATCAACAAAAACAGCCCTTAGAGTTACTCAGCCTCTCAGCAAAGGAGCTTGTGCAGAGCAGGTTATGGAATGTCTGCGCTCCTGAACACCAGGAAAACACAACAGAGATCCTCCGTCTCCCAGCTGGGGACTTATTTCAGTGTGGTTAATCCCAGATTTCCCCCGGGTGATGCAATTGTTGCTGGGTTAAGTATCCACTCTGAAACCGGAGTCCTGAAATTTCCAAAAGGCAGCTTCAAAGTACAACAAACAGTTGAGAGGAGCACCCAAGATCACTTCCCCCTGCTCCCACGTTATTGCCAAGGAGGAAAAGGAACGCGAGGATTGGAAATTCCCAGGCAAGGATGAGGAGCAGCAGCAGTGAGGATTTCATCAATGAAATGATGGGAGAGGCAGAGAACTGGAGCCACAGGAATTGGAGGAACACTGAGGCTGGAAAAGACTTTTAAAATCACTGAGCCCAACTGCTTATATATAAGCCCTGCCATAAGCAGGGAATATTAGGAAGCTCGTGTCATGCTTTACACGAATTTAATTTTCATTTAAAACGATCATATCTATAAATAGGTTAAAACCACTGCGTAAATCTCGGAGTAAATCAGAGTAAACGAAAGAAAAAGGTGCCTCGTACAACCCATCCCAAAAGACAGCTGAAATGACATGTCTGTTGTGGCATTTACAGCCAGAGGGCTTTTCAAAACAGCAAAATCCCCCAAAATTCCCAGAGAATCCACTGCCGGAAGGGTGCAGATGACGGAAAACTTACCCATCCTATGGCCTGTTCCCCTCACGTATCCCAGGCAATCCCACAGTCCAGTCATATTAAACTATGCCTCCAAATCCATATATATATATACACACATATTTATATATATATCTCTGCACACATCATTCCTTTTATCCCCTAATTAAATCCAGCACCCTACACAACCATAACAAGGTGTTGATTAATTTGCTGATTTGATTTAAATGCATCCTGGCTGCGTCAATCCCCTCCCTCCAGCTCTCCAGAATAACCTTCACTCCCTTAAATGAGGCCAGGGGGTGTCATCACTTCCTTCTCCCTTTCCATATGCAGATGGGACAATTATCCCCACATCCATCAGAACTTAAAACAGCAGGAAAGTCGTTTTAAGACACCACAAACCTGAGCTGAATACACAAACCTGACCCAACCCCCGTCCCCGGGCAAGGTCATTCCGCAAGGAAAAAAAATCTGAGATCTCGGCAAAGATGGTCCAAGATGGTCCAAGAATCCAGCTGGACACAGCTAGAAACATGTCACAGAATCACGGAATCGCAGGATATCCGGGGTTGGAAGCACCCACAAGGTCCTGCACGGACACCCCAAAAATCCCACCGTGCTCGGTCGAAAGCAGGACGCACGAAAACAATCACAGAAGAACCATAAAATGGTTTGGTTGGGAGGGACCTGCAAGACCATCTGCCCCTGGACTCAGCGCTGGGGAGGCCACCCCTGGAGTGCCGTGTCCAGCTCTGGGCCCTCAGCTCAGCAAGGCCATGGAGGGGCTGGAGCAGGGGCAGAGAAGAGCAGCCAGGCTGGGGAAGGGACTGGAGCACAAGTGCTGGGAGGAGAGGCTGAGGGAGCTGGGGGGGCTCAGCCTGGAGAGGAGGAGGCTCAGGGGAGACCTCCTCACTCTCTGCAACTCCCTGCCAGGAGGGGGGAGCCGGGGGGGGTCGGGCTCTGCTCCAGGGAACCAGCAGCAGGACAAGAGGGCTCGGCCTCCAGCTGTGCCAGGGCAGGTTTAGGTTGGGTATCAGAAAGAAATTCTTTCCAGAGAGGGTGATCAGCCCTTGGAATGGGCTGCCCAGGGAGGGGGTGGATTCTCTGTCCCTGGAGGTGTTTAAGCTGAGGCTGGACGTGGCACTGAGTGCCATAGTCTGGGAACCGCGGTGGGGTTGGATCAAGGGTTGGACTTGATGATCTCAGAGGTCCTTTCCAACCCGTCTGATTCTAGGATTCTATGATCTCCTCCCACCCCCTTCCCACACCTTCCACTATCCCGGGTCGCTCCAAGCCCCGTCCAACCTGCCCTTGGAAACGATAATCATAACAGTAAATGCCATTATTTCTCAGAACATGAGGGGGCTGAAGGGATCAGGAGGAGGTAAAACGCGCTCTTTTGCTTTCAGGGAAAAAAAAAAAAAAAAAAAAACAAAAACCAAAAAAACATGTCATACCCTTCAAAAACAGGGGGAAAAAATTAGAATTAACCACATAAAAACGGTGTTTCCCTTACAAGTCGCTTTCCCAAGTGTTGTGAATAACGATGGGTAGATAAAGGACCAGATCCAAACCCTGCAGGTCAGAAACCCACCTTAAACCCCGGTCCGTGCTCCATGAAATTCAAATGGGCCACATAAACCGACTCCCCTTGTTTGCAGCAATAAAGGGAGTTTGCATCAATAAATTGGCTTCTTCCCCACCACCTCTTTTTTTTTCTTTTTTTTTTTGCAGCTCTGGGGCTGTCACGGGGCTGTGAAATGATTGAAGACCATCACTTCCAAAAAAAACCCAAACCAACATAAAAAATGGAGGAGTCCTTCCAGCAGTAAAAATTAAA
>VXAY01005803.1:196493-207599 GCA_013399855.1 Oxyruncus cristatus
CAGCACCCCCAGATCCCTTTCTACCTGGCTTCATCAGAACACGAGCCTTCATCAGAACCTTCATCAGAACACGAGCCTGCCTTGTAGAGTGACAACACACGTGTGATCCCTCTGGATTTCACTACAGAAACAGAATTTAAGGCGAGACCAGATGGATGCAGAGCATGGATGACCACAGACCCAGCCATTTCCAACGATTTTTTTTGTATTTTTTTTTTGATTTTGTGCCACCTGATACATCTTCTCAACCGGCTCGTTTATTACAGAACGGGCTTTAAAACAACCTTCAAACTCTTTTTTTTCCCCCCCCCCCCCCTTCCAAAGGCATTTTCTCCCCGCTAATCTGCCTTACGGAACTTGGATTTCAACTGAAAGGCACATCGGTAAATTGGCATCCCCCACCGAGGCAGAGAAGAGCTTCAAGTCGCTGCATAAAGATGCCGAGGCAGTGACAGGTACCTCTGAAAGCCCTTTTAAAAACTCCTTTTTTATAAATGCTATTTATTTGGCTAAAACACCTGATCAGTCCAGCACTTCTGTAATCCCCCCCCACCACCCGTTTGCAAAGGCCTTTGGTCCTCGAGATAAAAGGGGCTACAGAACTACCAGCAGCATCTGGAGAAGCAGTTTGCACCTTCCTGTCAAAAGCCTTTGTCCCTCCCAAGCCGGGTCTAATTTCACGGCAATCAGGTTTTATTTCGAAACCTTTATTCTTGAGCCTTTCCGGCTACACGAGGCACAAGCGAAAAGCGCCTCCACTTCGGAGAAATCTCCCAAGCAACGCAAAATCCTCCCAAGAAATAAACCACTAAGTGCATTTGCGGGGGAACCTGTTGACTTGAGATTTTATTAGGATAAAGCCCAGCCCAGGGACACAAAGAATTCCCTTTCCTCGCTCTTTGCCCGCCCCCGGGGTATTTATAGCGCCCTCTGCTTGCGAAAACCGGATTGTTTCTCCCACATTTTCAGCATTCCAACTCCTAAAGAGTTAACGAGTCCTTCCCAAATGAGATCTCCACAGGTGCCAGCTCCTTGGAAGCGGGTGGGTCCAAAGGGCAGACACTTGGTTATAATGAGAGGAAGATTAAGAGGGGGAGAGAAAAGGAGCCAGCGTGAGGCACAAGGGGTGCTTTGATGAACGCTGGAGCCCGGAATTAATGAGATCTGGTAATTTTACATTCCCAGAAAGCCGTGGTCGTTAGGACTGGGAGGATCCTCCTCGTATTCAACCGGAACAGAGGAAAGTTTGGGACAAAAGGCGGGCTCATCAAGGAATCCTTGATATTCCCTCCTTTGAGGGAGCACAGCTGGGATTTGCAACATTTCCCCAGCCCGGCGTTTGTTTAGTTGCTCTTTTCAAAACCTGCTCCCTCAGCAGACCAGACACACGGCGGCCAATGACTGTCCAAGCAAACGCCGCCTCCTTGGAAAAGAAAAAACTGTGGAAAACTGTCTCTCTCTCTCCCCACATCCCCCACCACGCAAATCCTGCAGCCTTTAGTTTCTTTTGCACCATCTCATCTCTTTTCCAAAATTCTGACTCCTTTCGAGGTAAGGGCTCAGCGACAGGGGTTTTCTCCTCTAAAATCTTGGAGCAGTTTGGTTTTCAGATCTATGGATAAAACCAGTGAAACCTGTGCTGGGAAGCTCAGCACCACAGGAAGCAGATGTGGCACAAAAGGTCAAGTTGTGCAGATCCACAAAAACATGGATTTATTGAGAGCAGCCATGAGGAGAAGGACTTGGGGTGCTGGTGGGTGAGATGCTGGAGATGCCCCAGCCCAGAACCCTCCGTGCCCGGGGCTGATCCCACAGCGGGGGCAGCAGGGGAGGGGGGGGTTCTGCCCCTCTGCCCCCTCAGCTGAGACCCCCCTGCAGAGCTGCTCCAGCCCTGGGAACAGCAGCAGGAGGACGTGGAGCTGCTGGAGAGAGTCCAGAGGAGGCCCTGGAGCTGCTGCCAGGGCTGGAGCCCCTCTGCTCTGGAGCCAGGCTGGGAGAGCTGGGAATGTTCATCCTGGAGAAGAGAAGGCTCCAGGGAGAGCTGAGAGCCCCTGGCAGGGCCTAAAGGGGCTCCAGGAGAGCTGGAGAGGGACTGGGGACAAGGCCTGGAGGGACAGGACCCAGGGAATGGCTTCCCAGTGCCAGAGGGCAGGGAGAGATGGGAGACTGGGAAGGAATTGCTGGCTGGGAGGGTGGGGAGGGACTGGAGTGGATTTGCCAGAGAAGCTGTGGCTGCCCCTGGATCCCTGGGAGTGTCCAAGGCCAGGTTGGAGCAACCTGGGCTAGTGGAAGATGTCCCTGCCCATCTCTGGGACATCCCTTGAGTGTTTACTCTCAGCCCTGTGACAGGTCTCATCTTCATATCCTTGACTTCCCTTTTGTCACTCACTGTCACCAAACCAAAAAATCACAGAATTACAGAATCCTAGAATCAGACGGGTTGGAAAGGACCTCAGAGATCATCAAGTCCAACCCTTGATCCAACCCCACCGCGGTTCCCAGACTATGGCACTCAGTGCCACGTCCAGCCTCAGCTTAAACACCTCCAGGGATGGAGAATCCACCTCTTCCCTGGGCAGCCCATTCCAAGGGCTGATCACCCTCTCTGGAAAGAATTTCTTTCTCATATCCAACCTAAACCTCCCCTGGCACAGCTGGAGGCCGAGCCCTCTTGTCCTACTGCTGGTTCCTGGGAGAAGAGACCAACCCCCACCTGGCTACAACCTCCTGGCAGGGAGTTGTAGAGAGCAATGAACCCAATTCCTTTTTCCCTCAGTCACAGCACTACACACCAAACCAGCCTGACCAATTTACAACCCTCTGCCTCCCGTTTCCCACCTGTTTCCCTCCTTTTCCCTCCGTTCTGACCATCCCTGAGCCGACTCTCCCCGTGCTGGAGCCGCTCCCACCGTGTGTCACCTCACACGTCTTCACACCAGCGACGCGGCAACACTTCGCCACAAAACCCCGAGGAATCACACACACACAAAAAAAAAAGGCAGCCCTTTCCCAAACCTTGTTGCTTTTTTTCCTGCCCTCACTCCCTTCACATGGAAGATTCATTCTCAGTGATCCACCTTTTTGGAGAATTTCATAAATCTCCGGCGCGCATTCCGGGGTGTTTTGATTGACGCGGAGCCTCCCGAGGTGCCTCTGCCTTTTCCCCCCTCATAAATATTTATACACAATTCTCAGCTCTTAACCAATTCCAGATATTCGGACTTATTTCACTTGGAGCTTCCCCGGGTCTTTAAAAATGGTTTTAAGGGATTTTTTATTTGCTCGGCACGTTGGTTTTGCCACGGCACGTGGACAATGGTCGGCGCTGAGCCCTCCACAGCACCCGTGTCCTGCACGGGTTTGCTCCTCTGCTCCCACATTTATCCCTTGGAAGGGTGACAGGCTGCTCAGAAGAAACCAAAAAAGGAATTTGGTTTCTTGCAGCTAAAAAACAAAACAGGATTTTAAAAGAATGTTAAAACACAGAAAAAGCAGATACTACCAATAATAATTCCTTTTCTTTCTTTCCTTCCTTTTTCCTTTCTTTCCTTCTTCCTTTCCTTCCTTTTTCCTTTCTTTCCTTCTTTTTCTTTCCTTCCTTTTTCCTTTCCTTCCTTCCTTTTTTCCTCCTTCCTTCCTTTCCTTCCTTCCCTTTTCTTCTTCCCTCCTTCCTTCCTTTCCTTTCCTTCCTTCCTTCTTTCTTTCCTTCTTTTTTCCTTTCCTTTTCTTTCTTCCCTTCCTTTTCCCTTTCTTTCCTTCTTTTTCTTCCCCTCCTTTTTCCTTTCTTCTCTTTCTTCCCTTCTTTTTTCCTTTCTTTTCTTCTCTTTCTTCCCTTCCTTCCTTTTTTCTTCTCTTCCTTCCCTTCCTTTTTCCTTTCTTTCCTTCTCTTCCTTCCCTTCCTTTTTCCTTTCTTTCCTTCTCTTTCTTCCCTTCCTTTCTTCCTTTTTCCTTCTTTCCTTCCTTTTTCTTTTCTCTCTTTCTCTTTCTTCCCTTCCTTTTTCCTTTCTTTCCTTCGCTTTTTTCCCTTCCTTTTTCCTTTCTTTCCTTTCTTCCTTTTCTTTTTTCTTTTCCTTCTTTCTTCCCTTCCTTTCTTCCTTTCCTTCTTTCTTCCTTCCTTTCCTCCTTCCTTCTTTCCTTTTCCCTTCCTTTCCTTCGTTCTCAGTATTTGACCACTCTCAAGTTACACTTTTTTTGCTTTGGCAACCCAAAGCCAAGAAAATACAATAATTGCCACAGGATGAAGCCGGTTTGTGTCTCTCCAAGGCTGGCTCAGCTCCCACCCCACCCTTCCCAATGCGGTCCTTTGGGAGTTTAGCCAGATTTCTGAAATCTGCCACATCTCATCACCTGCTCTGCTGTTTCCTCCCTTTTCTGGATGTTCTTCTGCCTTTCCCCAGGAATTTTTTCCCTCTGACATCTGTTCCACCCCCTTCCTCCCATAACACTCACCCAAATCCCTTGAAGGATGATTTGCTGAATATCAACCTCATCCCTACTGATATTTTACCTTCTTCCCCAAAACTTCTCCTTCCCAAAAACTTCCACCTGCTCCTGATGTTGGGAGCATTCCTGGGTGATGCTGGAAAAACATCTGTATCCATTAAAACACCCTCCCAGCCTCTCTTCTCCAGGCTGCTCTCCTGCATTATTTTTGTCCCCTTGACTTCAGCCCTTGCCTTAAGCTGAAGGAGGGAATGTTTAGATGGGATATTGGGAAGGAATTCCTGGCTGGGAGGGTGGGGAGGCCCCGGCTGCCCAGAGAAGCTGTGGCTGCCCCTGGATCCCTGGAAGCGTCCAAGGCCAGGCTGGATCTTGGAGCAATGGGATGATCTTTATGGCCCCTTCCAACCCCAACCATTCCATGAGAATCACTCCTCTCTTCCCTTCCAGCTTTATTCCACAACCCTGTGCCTCCCATTAACTGCCTTTGCCACTTCACACGGACATTTCCCTGCTCTATTTTCCAATTAAAAATTGGAATTTTTTCCGTGGTGGGGGGCAAAAGGCCAAATATAATTTAAATCTCAACTTCTCCCACCCTTCCCTCTCTTTATTTTTAATTCCTTTTGCTTCCTTCTACCCAGCCTGTCCCCCTCCAAAGATACAACTATTTCCTGGACCTCTCTGGCCTCTCAGTCAGATGCTCCAACCAACACCAGCTCCCAGTGCCCCCCCAAAATGAATCCTGAACCTCCAACAGAGGCGGGAATTCCTCAGGAAGCTTCCTTAGGAAATCGCAGCCACCATCAAGCACAGTGACCCAGCTGCTGAGGGGTCACTGCTGTCCCAGCTCAGCGAACACCTCCTGTTCAGACCAGCTCGCTGCATTTACTAATCCCGCGCCTTGGAGCCACTGAAGCGACGCCAACTTCCCCCCGATCCAAAGGTTCATCTGCTCCAGCCCTTCTCGTATCCCACAGCTCCCGAAGAAAAAGCCCCAGCTGCTCCTCGTCCCTCCCACAAACAGCTTAATCCTTTCTTTGGCACGAGAACAAGCTGCTGGGGAAAACCGGTCATTAAGCAACTTGCGGCTGGAAATCGGGAACCGGCTTTTCCCGTCGCGGCCCGCGACGGGAATCACCCTTCCCACGGAATTGGGAGGTCACGCCGGGAGCGCCGCGGGCTCCGATGGGTTTACAGCCGGAACTGAGGGGTTTTCCCGCCCCAGAAAGGGGCAGGAGGTGGGTTTGGCGGCGCAGGCAGCGCTCCTGAAGTGGAAATATCCCTCTCCAGGAGAGAAGCCAGATAACGGCAGTTTGTAATATTTTATGTCCCAGCCCCAAATGCTCACGAGTTCGTTTTCACCTTCTGACGGCAAATATTTTGGCAAAACAACGGCACAGGCTTTGCCAGATGTTCCGTCAAATGTTAGGAAGTTTTTAGCCTTTATTTAATATTGCACGGAAATACAGATTTGGCTTCCTCTCTGCACAGCTTTGCCCGTGGTTCTGTGATTCCCTCCCTCCCTCCCCCCACCTCTAAAAATGTTATTTCTTGTAATTACAGGTGCTTCTTGTTACATTTTCTGATTCGGGGGTTGCAAAATCCGGGGCGGGTTGTAGGATTTTAACAGTGTTATGGATGGTATTTTCCATTACAAAAGTGAATCTTTACATTGGAAGAAAGAAAAAAAAAAAAAAAGGAAAAATTCTACATCTGCAGAGTTAAGTTGAACAAATGAGAATTCAAGGATTAGTTCATCAGTAGCCAGGAAAAATGACCAGTTGTTTTGGAGGGAAAATAATAATCATGGAATGGTTTGAGTGGGAAGGGATGTGAAAGATCATCCAGCACCACCCCCTGACAGGGGCACCTTCCACTATCCCACGTACTCCAGCCCGGCCTCGGACACTTCCAGGGATCCAGAGGCAGCCACAGCTTCTCTGGGAAATCCATTCCAGCCCATCCCCACCCTCCCAGCCAGCAATTCCTTCCCAATCTCCCATCTCTCCCTGCCCTCTGGCACTGGGAAGCCATTCCCTGTGTCCTGTCCCTCCATCCCTTTTCCCAAATCCCTCTCCAGCTCTTCCAAACAATAATAAAAATAAAAATAAAAAGTGAGACCCTTCAGGGGGTGTTTGGAACTCACGACTTGTCCTTTTCAGCACAGCAATTCAAGGCCACAGTTGCACCTTTTACCCCCTTACTGTCCCCTAAATCCACTCTCTGCCAAGGCACCACCACACTGATCCCACAAGGGAACAACAACCAAACTCAACCTTTGTATCACTTCTAGTAATAATAATTAGAAATAATTATTATTAATCTCACAAAGGAGAGGGGAGAAAGAGCACGGAAACCCCACTGGGACATTCCCATCTCAGCTGGACAGAAGGCAAGCCAGCTGGAAACCCCCTGCCCTTCCCCTTCCTGCTACTCCAAGCTGAGCTCCGCCACATAAACCACCCAACGCTGCCCTGTTAACTTGTTAAAAAAAATCAAAACAACCCCGTGAAACGAATCTGAAAACGGGGAAAAAAACCCCACAACAATAAGTGAAATTCCCCAAATCCTTTCCCTCCTGGCCTCCACTCCCCACCTCGGGGTGGGAGCAGCTGGAAGCCATCGATGCTCTCCCAGCTCAACCCACACTTCAATTCAGGGTCTCTGAAGATGTGTTTGTGTTGTTATTTACTTTTTAACATGAAAAAAAAAAACACAAAAAAAGAACAAATGACACAAGGAAACCACAGGGAAAAGGAAATGAGAAACTGAGTAAAAGGAAACAAATATTCCACCCCCCCTCCCTTCCCCAAAAAGCTCCAAGCGGAGCAGCTGCAGGGCAATTAAACTCAACAGTTTCCAGATGTTCCCTGAGAATCCTCATTCACAATCTCACTAAATTGGGCTCCTTTCTTAAAAACTCTCGGGAGGGACTCGCTGCTCAGAGCTCACTTTTCTTTAAGAGCTCTCAAGATAAAGTTTACAGCCCTTTTGATTCGTGTCTGTGCCAGCAAAACGCTGCCCTGGAAAAGGGGAGATGGAGCTTCGTGGTTAACCCTTCCCAGCCGGGCTCCCCTCTGGCTCTGCTTCCGCAGCTCCAGGTCGGAGTTTTAGGAAGTTCAACTGAAATCCAAGGTATTTTCTTCTGTCACCTCAGTCCCGACCCGTCCCCTCTCCCAGCAGAACAAAACGCCTGATTAATGACTCTTTCTGTTATTAAATTTAATCAGGGAGGTGGTTGGTGAGGCCATTGGGGGGAGGGGGGAAGAGGGATGAGCCCAGGAATTAAAGTTAAACCCCCTCCCCTGTTAAGAGTTGTAACAATTAATGACATGCTAAGCCTTTATTTTTTCACCTGTTGGGTCAGTTTGAGTGTGGAGATGCAGCACAACTCACTCCCTCCGTGTAAAAGCAGCTGCTCTTCTCCAAGATTTCTCCTGCTCCAAGTGACTTGGGATTAGCTCAGTTTAACCCAGGGTTTAACTCCTTTTTTTCTCCTCCTCAAGATTCCTTTACAGAAATGCTACAAATCAGACCTTCAGGGAAGAAGGAGCCAGTCCAAATAAATATTACAGGGAGGGTTAAAGGAGGGTGGAACCAGGTGGGGGTCGGGGCTCTTCTCCCAGGGAAAAAGTGACAGGCTGAAGGGAAACGGCCCCAAGTTGCTCCAGGGGAGGTTTAGATTGGATATTAGGGAAAAAATTCTTCATGGAGAGGGTTGTAAAGCATTGCAAGGGGCTGCCCAGGGAAGGGGTGGATTCACCATCCCTGGAAGTGTTCAGAAAACGCGTGGATGTGGCACCTGCAGATGTGGGTTAATGGTGATGCTGGTTGATGGTTGGACTTGATGATCTCAAAGGTCTTTTCCAGCCTTAATGATCCTGTGATTATCCCTAATTTCCAATTATTAACCAATCAGTCTTCACAATCAGTGAGGTCCTACAAGTCATCAGAGTCATTATTTCTCTTCCACGGATCGGGAAATGATGGCTTCGGATATTTGGGTGGTTTCTCTCCAAGGGCAGTTAGACAAGGTCAGCAACTCCATCCCATGAGTATTCCAGCAGAAACCAGGATTTAAACACCAAAGGAGTCCAGGATCAAGTCATGGTCTAAGGAGGGGTGTCAAGTCAAAGCTGATGCTCCTTAAAATCAGAACATTCCCCACGCTCCAGCTTTGACTTGCCTAGTCAACCAATGCTCCCACCTCGGAGAAAACACCACAGGTTCCTGCACGGCTTTTCCTCCAACACCTTGGACTGATCCAACCAGAAAGGGGCAGTGAATCCTAAAATCATTAAGGCTGGAAGAGATCTCCAAGGCCATCAAGTCCAACCGTCCACCCTCTACCATGTTCACCGTTAAAACATCTCCTCAAGGGCTACATCCACACGTGGTTTGAGCACTTCCAGGGGTGGGGACTCCACCACTGAGCTAAATACCTACACAGAGGTGGAATCACTCCTAAGTCAGGCCTAAACCATACTCAGCAAGCGCCCTTTGCTCACATGAAGCAGTCAGAGAGACACAAGTCTAGCTCAGTGCCAGAGCTCGTTCACCTCGGCTCTACCCTGGCCTAATTCACGGAGCTTTTGTCCTGCCCAAACTCCACCTTAAGCTGTGCTCAGAGCACCAAGTTAATCTCAGTATTGTCCACCAAATAGTCCAGTGGTGCCACAAAGTCCCCAGGATGCCCCTGTCCTTTCAACAACAAGCTGTGCAGCCTCGGGCTGCCCATGGTAAGTCTCAAACCCAAGGTACTTGAAGCAAAGTTCTCAAGGAGCGAGAGTTAATTCTGACGGGTAACTACAGGATAATGAGGGGTCACGGATCTGGGAGGAAGAAGTGAGTATCAGGGACTCAGACCTGAGGAAAACGAAGTTCCGCTGTTTCCAGCCACCACGAACATTTGTACCACGTGCTTGGAGTTTGAGGACGTCTGGACGCGTGAAAAATCAAGCCCAAAGTCTCCAACGAGGACACCTCGTAATAACTAAATGCTGTTTCTGCTGCCAGTTACCCCCCCAAAAAACCATTTAAGGACCAACACCTGAAGACACAGATGCATTTCCCTTGTCCCCTTCAGCTCCCCACGCTGCAATATCCGTAAGTCTCCACGGAATCCTGTAATGTTTTGCCAGGACACACCACCAAACACGGGTGGTTTGAGGCTCTTCCTCTCATCCCCGCGGCCAAAATTTTATTTGCTTTTTTCCCCCCTCCTTGTTTTTCTCCTCTGGCAGCTGCTGATGTTTATATTTCCCCCCTGGAATTCCACATCTTTGGACCCTCTGCCTCTCTCAGATTTGGCTGATATCAATCACGTCGGCGGGGAGGGACAGACAGAACAACCATGAAGGGCTCATTTCCCCTACGATAGGACTCATTTCCTAGAAAATCAAGCTACAGCCATAATCCAGCTGCCATCAAGTGAATTTTACATCTCCATTCATCTTGTGGTAAGATAACATTCCCTCCGCTCACTCCTAAGGAGACAGGGTTATTTTTTCCCCCAAATCAAGAGGATATTGAAGAAATTATCACTGATCTAGCAGTGATCAAACACCTCAAAGCACAGCCAGCATCAAGATATCAGTTTTTCCCTCCTATCAGTCATCTTTCACGAGGCAGAAAATCATCTCTTGCAGCAACACTCCGAGAGGGAGGAGAAGTTCAGAGAGAGCCCACGGTAAATGATGTGTTTATAAAACAAGAGCAATCAAGAACACCAAATAACAAAGGGAAAGCCTTGCATCCCCTCAAGTCCCACAATAAAGGATCATTCCTCTGGTTCCCAGCACGAGAAATTCAAGCCTTGATATTCACACTCTGCAGGGACGGGGATTATTTGGAAAAGAGAGTCAAGGAGCCAAGGAAACAAACCCCAAATGCGGTGCTGGGAGTTTTCCTTTAACGGCTCCTTAATTTCATAAATGCTGAAGATGTGCAAAATGTAGCCTCGGTATGGAACAGTCTGACAGCCATAAAAATTCCTCCATGTTAAATCTGCACGATGTTAAAAACTTCATTAAATGGTTTTTTTTCTTTTTTTAATCTATAAACTATAAAGGTGGGGGAGTATTTTCTCCCCTCTTCTCAGAGCCCAGCCAAGGATGTGCACCAAGGCACCATTCTATGGAAAACACACGAGCTCATAATGCCATTAAGTTTGATTCACCTCCTCCCAAATTGTTAATCATTTAAGATTCATGTCTGGTGCTTGAGACACCCATAAAACCTCAACAGACCTTCCCCAACGGGAGGGTTATTGGGAGACTTGTCATTTGATGTCTGTGTTGATGGCTAAGGTTCATAAAATCACAACAATCCAATAAAAATATCACAGAGTTGTCCTGGAGGTCAGTCAAGTCTCACAGGAGTTTTAACTTGCTCTGCTTTTGTTTCCCCCATTTCTTTGTCCCTCATTATTCAGACTATAATAGAACCGTTTAGTTTGGAAAATCCCTCCAAGACCATGGAGTCCAACCATTCCTTCAGCACTGCCAAGGCCACCACTGATCATGTCCCCAAGTGCCACATCCACAGGGCTTTGAAATCCCTCCAGGGATGGGGACTCCACCACTGCCTTGGGCAGGACAACCCTTTCCATGAGGAAATTCCTCCTCATGTCCAACCCGACCCTCCCCTGGCACAGCCTGAGGC
>VXAY01005805.1:0-97109 GCA_013399855.1 Oxyruncus cristatus
TGGCCATGATGATGATGATGATATTTATTCATATTAAATATGTATTTACTCATATTTACCCGTGATATCCTGGAGAGCAACCTGTGTTGTAATGCATGGTGCAATGGAAATACGTAAAATAAGAAACAGATAACTCACCAAGACCCTGCAATGTCCCCTTAAATCCATGCTCCTTATGGACCCAAGTCAGTTCTAGAGAGGTGAGACAAGGAACAGAGCGCATAAGGGAGACATGAAGATTTAATAAAAGGTTTCCCAAAGTACTGAAGACCAAAGGCAAAGATTCTTTACTGATTTCATGTCTACACTCAGCTGAACCCCTGAGTCATCACTGAGACTGCTTGGAGCATGGATATTATAGGATAAGTCTCAGAAACATGTTCAAATTTGTTCAGTATTCACTTAGATGTGTAAATATTGTTCATCTCTACTCCCCCAAAACTGAACTCCCTCGATCCATAGAAACACCAAAGGAGCCAAAGCAATATTTGCTCTTTCTGGGTTCCAGAGGGAAAAATATGCAGGAAATATTCCCAAAGCAACTCCCAGGCCATTCTCTTTCATCTACAGGAAGAAAATATGTATGGGGCAAATATATAAGGCATTGAAAATTGAGAGAAATTGTTGGTCTTCATAATTATTTTTTAATTTACCCTCTGCTGGAGGAGAACTGAGGCCCTTGTCTCCCAGTCAGCACAAACTTTGCATTTCTTCATCTGCATCTGGGGCTTCCTGAAAAATGAGCATCTTGATTACAACTCTGCCCTTCCCCTGCTCGGCTACAGCTGCTGCCTCTCCTCATGCATTTCCAAAAACGGAGTGGCACAACCATTTACTCACTTATTTGTATTATTTATTGTGCTCATGTGAGTTGTCTTACTTCCTTTCCCAGCTCCCTGAATATCTCTGAAAGGAGAAGACTCTTGGAGAAGGGCACAGCTGTGCCCTCAGGCAGGTGCAAGACCATGGGAGGGAGCCACAGCTGGGGCAGTGCCACCACCATCTAAGGCAGCAACAAGCCCCAAACCCCCAGATTTTAAAGTTCTTCCCTCCCACCTCTTGCTGAGAGGAATTAAATTAGTACAATCTGTGAGGGGAGGAAAGTAGGAATGAGAAAGTAATGGAAAAGAGCTCTTTTGGATGGTCTCGGTGACCCCAAGCCTTTGAAAGAAAATGTTGCCTGGCGTGAGACACAATTCCAGGAGCTGTGGCTCCCAGAGGGATTCCTGGTGGCTTTTCCCAGCTCAGCTGTGTGCACCACCTGCCAGGAAAACTGTATTTCCCTTTCCAGTCACCACACTGGGATCTGCCCACTCTCCATTCCCAAAAAGATGGACCTTGTGCTCCTGCTTACTTTTTTCTCCTGTTATAGAGCTACAGCCACAGCCAAAACCAGGCAGGGAACCACCTTTCCTGACCGGTAGATGACTATTCCACCGTGCCAGGCTGACACACCTTCTGGCTGAAATAGGTTGACAAAGAACAAGAGTGGCTCAAACCAAAAAAAAATCCAGAATGAAACCTTCCTCCTCCCCTCCCCACCTTATCCTTTCATCTCCCCTTATTCTAACAACCTTGAAGTCCTGTGTGAGCAGCTGGCCCACAAGTAAATATGAAAATAGCAGAATGTTGCTTGGTGGAGACATTTGTTTCTAATGATGCTGGGTTTTGCCATGGAAAATTTACTGTTTTGTTGAACTCCCTGCTCACAGAAGATTCAGCTTCAGCGAGGAAGTTTTGCACATCAAATAGCCTCACTCAAGGGGCTTTTTTGCATGGCCAACCTCACTAACTTATGATTCACTCTGCAGTGGCCCAACTGAAAATGGTGCTGTCATGGTGTTGTCACCATTCCCCTCCCTTACCCACCAGAGCACAACAGAAGCTCCCAACCTTCCATAAAAACTATTTCCACATCAAAAAGCCCAACCTGGTCTCCCATGTATCACCTAAGCACTTGTGCACAACCCTTCTTTTGCTCTTCCAATATCCTTTTTCCCTCAAAAATACAGTTGTTTTCTCCAGCATCGATCCCTCATTGATGTTTCTGTACCAGAGGTCCCCATTTTTCCCAGTGCTGTTCCAAGGCTCTGAAGGATGGCTGGTTTTTAATCAGCCTGGAAGTCACTTGGGTCTCTTCCTGCCTAGCCCAGATTTACTTTAGGATTTTCAGTTTTCATGAAAACACAAGTGGGAAAGAGCAAAGCTTCTTCCCCCTTTGTAATTAATCACAGGTTAAAGTGCTGTATGAATTATAAAGGCCTCAGGAGAGGCATCACTTGCTGAATTTCCAGCAAAGCACACAACTGAAGACATCTTTTGCTTTGTGTATTTGGTTAATAGAAGAATTAGTCACTGAGCTGGAGATTTTTTAATTCTTTTTTTCAAAGATTTCTCATCTGTGGCAGATGATTTTCTAACATGAGCTCTACCTTTGTAGCTTGTAGAAAATCTGGTATTATGTGAGTTTATACCTCATGGCAACTTGGGGAGCTACAGCAGAAAACTCAAATATCATTTTATTTCTCCAACCAAACACTCAGAGGTTTTTTTGACAGGGAGGTGGGTGGAACAGTCACTCAGCACATTAATATCCAGGGAAGCAGATGGGTAAGGGGAGCAATACAGCCTGTCTTGCAAATTTATCAACAAATATCGCCACAGCTTTTAACATCCTTCCCTGCTAGGACTCCAGACTTATCTCATTGTTCACAGCACAGTAAGAGACAATTGGCTAATACATATCACCAACACAAGCAATCCTTCAAAAGGTGTAAAATGGCTCCATATGTGCCAGTTTCACAGAGCCCAATGAGATTGGTTTCGTTTCCTTTCTTACAAAGTACTCTGAGATTCAAAAAATAGTGTAACAAAATCACTTTGAAAGATAATTCACTTCACTAGTAATTTATTGCATTATAAGTAATAGGAACAAAAGAAGAATCCCTGGATGGTTTTGGTTGGAAGGGACCTTAAAGATTACTTCATTCCATCCCCTGCTGTGGGCAGGGACACCTCCACTGTCCCAGGTTGCTCCAAGCCCATCCAATCTGGCCTTGGACACTTCCAGGGATCCAGGGGCAGCCACAGCTTCTCTGGGCAACCTGGGCCAGGGCCTCCCCACCCTCACAGCCAACAGTTCCTTCCCAATATCCCATCTCTCCCTGCCCTCTGGCAGTGGGAAGCCATTCCCTGTGTCCTGTCCCTCCCTCCCTTGTCAATAGTCTCTCTCCATGTTTCTTGGAGCCCCTTCAGGCCCTGCAAGGCCACAGTCAGGTCACCCCAAAGCTTCTCCTCTCCAGGCTGAACAATCCCAACTCTCCCCCCTTTCCTCCCAGCAGAGCTGCTCCAGCCCTCTGCTCATCTTGGGGCCTCCTCTGGACTCTCTCCAGCAGCTCCATGTCCTCCCTGTGCTGTTCCCAGGGCTGGAGCAGCTCTGCAGGGGGGTCTCAGCTGAGGGGCAGAGGGGCAGAATCGCCCCTGCCCTGCTGCCCACGCTGGGGGATCAGCCCAGGGCAGGGGGGGTCTGGGCTGGGCCATGTCCAGCCTCTGCCCCACCAGCACCCCCAGGGCCTTCTCTAATCCAGCCTTAGGTTGTTCTCTGGGCAAGGCATCCTTGGCTCTGTTTCTTCAGAGTAACAGCAGCAAACATGTCCCTTTAGGATATTAAAGGTGGAAAACTAAATTCCCAGCAGCTCTGTGGAAAAATACACCATCTACCCTCTGGCTTCTTAAAAAAATGTCAGCCAGAATTGGTGTAAAGACTCCAGTCTACCAGTTTATTCTCTGATGTATTCAAAACCATTGGTTGCTGAAAGAAAATTAATCTGATTGTGTGGCTACAGGTTCAAAGATACAAATTAAAAACTTCCAAGAATACAAACATTTCCCAAAACTGTTCAGGGAGAGAAAAAACTCTCCTATGATTTATGCATTATACTTGTATTACCAGTGTACAATAATTGTTGTCCTTTCCTCTTTCTTATCTCCAACAGCCTTTTTTTCTTTAATTAGACTTTCTTTTTAAATTGCTTTAAAACATAGAGAAGGCACAAACACTGGCAATAATATTTGAATGGACTTTCAAACAGCATGAAAGGCAGAAACTTCATCTTTCAATTGCCTCTAATAAAATGCTACTTTTTCTACAGATTGGTTAATGTGTGGTTAACTAAAGGAATTCAAGAGATAATCTTAATTCAGCAATACCGGGTCGGTCCCAGGGCTTCGAGGTTGCTTAATGAGGTTAAATAAAAGGGAATGTAAAACAGCTCGGACTACATCTGAAATTTCCAAATAGCTCCAGACATACTTAATGGAAAAACTTGGGCCGCAGTGAATGCCAATAAATCTATTTTCTTTTCAAGAAAAAAAATTAAGGAACATTAAAAGGACATCAATCACACTTTTCTTAACAGAGTGTTAGAGAGAGACAATTAAAGATGCCCCACTGCACTGTAGCACAGCTTAAATCATGTTTCAGAGTCTGAGCCAGTATCTAAGAATATTACTAAAGTTATTTCTTTGTTGCTTTATTAAAATCTAAGATTAGAAAGAAATTTTTTAGCTTTACATTAGTGAAATGATCTTCTCAACATTTTTCTTCGGCTTTGGGAAAAAAAAAAAAAAACAAACATTGTCCCAGTTTTCAGGTTATGTGCCTTTTGTATAAACACGTCTTCCTTTTATCTCCCTATAAATCCTCTTTTCCTACCTGGTGAGGAGCATTTGAAGGCATCTTTTTTCTGCAAGATTTGCAGGGCAAAGGGATTATTTCCAGTTCATTTCCATGGGTGGCAAAGAGCCACGTGCCAAGTTGAAAAGCTTTGTTTCTGTTTGGCTTCTTTCTCTTTCCAAAACCTTAAAACTGAAAATTGGTTTGTTGATTTGTGCATTCCTGGAAAGGCAGGAGCTGTACAAACTCCTCCCTGGAGATTGCAGCAATGCCAGACCACCTCTCAATCCTGCTTTTCATGGCCCAGGCAGAGGACATGGCACTGGGATTGTCTCCTGGGAGGACGTGATGCTGGACAGGATCCTGGGGAAAGGATTCTTTGGAGAGGTCTACAAGGGGATGGACTGCACCCCTGTGAGCTTCCCAACCCCTCCCTGCCCTCTTCCATGTCGAGGAGGCATTTGGGATGACACATTCCCACTTTCACCCTCTCCATGCAGAAAGGGGAGTGGATCAATGTGGCCATGAAGACCTGCAAGAAAGACTGCAGCCTGGAAAGCAAGGATAAATTCCTGAGTGAAGCAGGTACCCCAGGAATCCGGCTGCCCTTTTTTAAGGGATCAGAGCCTCAGCTTCCCCAGGGATCACCCAGGAGGTAAGAGGGGGGCTGATGGTGTTCCCAGCTCTCCAGAGCTTTGTATCATAGGTTTACTCGGTAAAAAAAAAACCACCAAACAAAAAACAAAACAAACAAACAAAAAACAAACAAACAAAAAAACCAGGTTGAAATTTTTTTCTCCGTGCACCACGGTGAAAGTAAGGTGTTGAACGAGGGAGGGGGAACGTGGTTGCCTAGAGTGATGGACACACACAAAAGAAGGAGCCAATGGGCCTCAGAGGGCTGTGGGGTGGGGTGTGATTTTTCTCTACTCAGGAAATGGCATGAGGACTTGGCTTTTGCCCTGACTCAGGGAGGGTATGTGGGAAGAGAAGAGCTCTGGGGTTCATTTTTTTCGGCGGAGTCATCTGGCTGCTTCTGACTCCGGTTCGTCTCCATTCCTTCACACTCGGTTCTGCCCCGTGCCCAGACCAATTTGGATTTCATCAGAGAGGCTTGGAACATCTGCAGAGGAACCTTTGGGAGAGGAGGCTGCCCCTCCCCTCCTGCAGGCTCTGCCCCTCCAGGGATCCAACAGCACCCTCGCCATCGGGGCTGGAATTGCACCAAAAGGCAGAAAGTACCCAACTGGTTTTTTGGAGGGAACTTTGGGTGCAGGGTTGTTGTTTAGTTGTTTTGTGTTCCTTTGTTGTTCTGCCAGTACACATCTATCCTTTAATAAAGGGCTGTTATTTTTTCTTTCTCCACGGTTCCTCAATTGGAGCATTTTAATTTCAGATTTACAATTGCTTGGAGGAAGGAGCTTGGTCTTCCTCATAACTCATCCGTCTTAGCAAACACTTCTGTCTCATTAAACTGAGACACCTTGTCCTGACTCTGGAAAAGTAGCCCTTGGAATGCAGGATAGAGGAGAAGGGAGTTGGTCCATGCCCTCCCACCTGGACAGGTTTTCCAAAACACCTGGATTATGGGAGGGATGGATAATTGGAAGCGGGGGAAGAAGTGCTGTGGGAGCACAAGTGTGCAGCAGAGCTTTGTCTGCAGCCCTGGGCTGGAAAACCCAAGCAAGGGACATCTTGGAGCAATGTACCTGGATGGGGATTGTCCAAGTTTTTGGGAAGCTTTTGGAGTCTGTGGTGAGTTCTGGGCTGGCTAGTTATAAACCAAGTTGGTTTAGATATCCATAATTATTTAGGAACACCAGACAATGTTCAAGAAGTGTCCAAGGCCAGGTTGGACGGGGCTTGGAGCAACCTGGGCTAGTGGAAGCTGTCCCTGCCCATGGCAGGGGGTGAAACTGGGTGGCCTTTAAGGTCCTTCCAACCCAAACCGTCCTGGGATTCTATGTTTCAATGGATGTTGCAGACCCACCTTCAGTTTCCTTTGGTGCCTAAATGCCATTAAGGTGAATGAAAGCTCCTTTATGACTAATATTTGTGGGCCACACCAGGATGCATGATTAATTCAACTGCTTGTAAAAGCAGTGACTGCAGTTTTTCCTTTTATTGTGGCCAATTCCATATACAATTCTGCTGGATGAGTCTATTTTTTTTCGAGAAGGAATAAATGTTTCTGGTTGCATTCCCTCCCAGGCAGTGAGGCCAGAACAACGACGTCTCAGATTCCAACCTCCAGCTCCAAGGCACAGCTATTTCCCTTCACCAAAGTATCCCTAGACAGACTAAGTCCAGCTCCTGTTAGTCCTGCTCAGCCATATCCCAAGGGCCACACTGGGAATCACATTTCCTAAAGACTGGCAGGAAAACAGGGCTGGAGAGGGAACTTGGAAAACTGTTTATAACTCCAGCTTTTCCAATATATCCCATCTCTTCATCTTCCTCATAAGCCCAAGTATTCCTGAGCCTTCTGCTCTGCATTTCCAGCCCAATCTGGACCTTGTACTTACCAGAGAAACAGAAATAAATGAAATTCTTAAATTCTTAGATGTGTGTTTTATCTCTAGAAGATGTCCAGCTACATAAGAAGAGCCAAATATCCCAGCAAGTCATATCTCCATTTGTCTTCTGGAATAGTAGTTTTCTTCCTGAAGTAGTTTTCCACCAACAAGTCTGTAAAATTTTCTCTGATCATGTTTTTATTTGGTTGTTTAGGAGCTGCTCTTTTCCACCTGCTTCCATTTTAATGTGTCCTCAATATCAGTTATTTTTGCCTCAGCAAATAACTAGGATGAACAATAACCCTCCCTTTCACAAACAAAAATATGATATTGCTGGTGGAAGAAAACAGGCAAAATTGCCAGAGAAATAAAGTCCCAGCAAGTGTTTTCGTTCGTCAAATTCGCTCAGCAAGAAGGTCCTCGGTAAAGAAAACAGGATCCGTCAAGCCAGCATCAATTATCTCGGAGTGGAGGCACTGGGCTGCATTTGTCCTTAATTTTTGCATATATTGGAAAATGATGATTACACACATTCAATCCACAGGGAAGCTGTGAATTCACATAAACACCAAGAATCCCCAGCTCTTGCTGGGCATTGTGGATATCCAGGAAATTCTGCACCCTCTGAGCTGAAACAAGAGCCTGGATTAATCTGGTGTTTCTGGAAAACAAAGGAGGTAAATCCTTGTTAACTGTGTTTTAATTCCTTGTAAAGGAATTAAAATCATGACCTCGTGTCCCCCAGTTAATTCAGGCTCTGAAAAATGCACTTTTCTTCATCCCAGCCTTGAGTTTTCCAGTGCAAACTGGTGCTGGTTCAGACTCTTTCCTGCCCCTAAAACAAGCACAGCGGCCAGGCCTGAGAAATAAGGAAGGAATTCTGAGTAAAATGCATGTTTTCAATCCTAGATATCTCTTATTAGCTGCTTAAGGCCACATTCCTGAGCTCACATCCAGCAAAACAATTAGTAGGATGGCCAAATCCATAATTAAAATCATGCATAGAGTATGTGCAACTGGACAGCTTAAAATACTACTGCTTGTCTACACAGAAAATGGGATTTATTTGGAATTCTTCAATTCCCATCAACAACCAACAAAAAAATACATGAAATAAAGGAAAGAGGGAAGGAAACTGTTGGCAATGAAAAGAAGACAACAGGAAAAGATGAGACTGAGAGTTGAAATCACAAGAATTAGGCACTTGTTTATTTACATAAATTCATGGAAATTGAGGAAAAAAGCCCAAACCCTGAACCAATCCAAGCAAAATATAAACCAACTAACCAAAAAACAAAAAACCCCAACCAATAATCAAAAATCCCACTCAGAACATAATAATATAAAATTAAATTAAAATAAACATAACTAATAATATGGAAAAAAATAAAAAGCAGGGGGGGAATAATAAACAGAAAGCAGGGGGGAAATAATAAACATGTAGATGGAGACCTACTAAAAAAATCTTAGGAAAGCTCAGAATCTTAGTAGATTTTGAGCATTTTTTCTTAAAATTAAGCTAAAAAATCAGGGCCTTCAGCAATGCCTTAATATTCCTGTCAGAGCACACCTTCATCCTCACCCTTCTCTTTAAATTTGCGATGCTGAGCTCAACCCCTCTCTTCAAATACACACACGTGGCTTCCGGAGCGCCATCAGGACACACTGCTGGCACTCACTCCAAACCAGAGTTTATTTCTATCCAAAATAGAATAAGAACATCTACAATAGATGTCCAGGACAATGAAAAGCAATTCCTAATTTTTCCAAACATCCATTCAGCACCACTGCTGTTGAAACACTAAGAGTCCTAAGATGCATCCTGTGTGGAAATATCTCAGTGCCACTGTTTCCTGGAGAGGTTTACTAATGCACTGGGAATGAGCATGGTAATCCACTTCACACTGACCTGCAGATCCAATTAATTTACAGCTCATGGAACTCTGTGTTCAAAGGAATTCTGAGTATTACTTTAAATTCTCAAATGATGCTGTCAGCCAGCTGTCCTGGAAGGGCTGATAAGCAGCGGGGCTACTGCTGGGGCATAACTGTACTTTGCACTTTGCTTCTAACGTTCTGCCTCTGTGGTGCACACAAATTGTATTTTAGGTTCCTTAAAAGGATTTGGGGCTGTTTTTTTCCCTTTTTTAGAGAGGCCTTTGTGTCCACAGAATCACAGAATCACTGAGGGTGGAAAAGACCTCTGAGACCATCCAGTCCAACCTGGGACGCAACACCCCAACCCCACCTTGTCACCCAGCCCATGGCACTGATGCCACATCCAGTCTCACCTTCAACACCTCCAGGGACGGTGACCCCACCCCTCCCTGGGCAGCCCATTCCAATGGCTGAGCACTCTCTCTGGGAAGAATTTCTTCCTGATGTCCAACCTAAAGCTCCCTTGGCACAGCTTAAGACCGAGCCTTGTTGTCTTCCTGCTGGTTCCTGGGAGCAGAGACCAACCCCCCCGGCTCCCCCTCCTGTCAGGGGGTTGTGCAGAGCGATGAGGTCTCCCCTGAGCCTCCTCCTCTCCAGGCTGAGCCCCCCCAGCTCCCTCAGCCTCTCCTCCCAGCACTGGTGCTCCAGTCCCTTCCCCAGCCTCATTGCCTTCTCCTCATGGGAGATTTACCCACAGGAAAGCTTTTCCAAGCAGGAAACATTGCAGTTCTGTAGCTGCGTATTTTAAACTGGTTCCCAAGTATTCAAGTCATTATAGATGCACTGACTTCAGCAGAGTTATGCCAGCTGTGAAGCTCTGGCTGTTCTCTGGTTAAGCACTTCCCAGGCATTAAAATCCTTTCAAAAGTAAGTCATCCAGGTGATGTTTGCCCACATATACATCAATGAAGGCATGAAAGGTTGTATGCAGGAGTGGGGATGGGAGGGGAGCAAGGCGGAGGAGAAAGGAATATTTCTTTTTTTTAATTTTCCAGGTGGTTTTTGCCCTCCAGGGTGTCCTGTCTTCTGTGCCCTTTGCTCTGTGTGCCCAGAGCTACCCATTCTGTAACACTAACACTGTCATTAAAGGTTCCTCAGGATTTGTAGCCCACATCCTTAAGGTTGGATTAATTTTATATGGGAGCTTTGCAACCTGGGGTCCTTCTAGGAGGAATTCCCTTTGTTAGGCTCTGGTAGAGCTACAGTTTGAACCACCACTCCATAATCTTCCTAGTGAAGTGACTGGTTTATTTTTATTTTAAATTTATTTTTTTTTCTGAAATAAGTTGCCAATTAAAGGTATTTTTAAAATCCCCTTTCCACATTCAGATTTTGAAAAAAAAAAAAACCCAGAACTATGTATTCTTAGAAATCACTGATGTCACCGAATCTTGTCCGAAATGTTTATTGTCAGGTGATGACTCCACTCTGCTTTCCCGCTTCTAACCTCAAAATAAGAACTGGTTTTGTCTTCACTGTTAATTCCATGATCACCTTCATCAGGGCCAAAATGTTTCTCTTCTGAAGGATCAGCTCTGCTAAAAGCACAAACAGAATCAGCAGTATTTTTCCAGGCATTATCAAGACTCATGGAAGTTTTCAAC
The DNA here is from genome assembly GCA_013399855.1 of Oxyruncus cristatus. NCBI lineage: Eukaryota > Metazoa > Chordata > Aves > Passeriformes > Cotingidae > Oxyruncus > Oxyruncus cristatus. The sequence goes on from VXAY01005805.1 coordinate 10,734, forward strand.
ATTAAATACTCTGAACTGGAAATATTACACAAGAACACTGAATGGACTGACACTGTTGCCAGCATTAACAGAATGAGCTATTTACCAGTAAAATATCAATGAGTGAACCAATTTTGTGTGCAAAAGATGAAAATCAAAGGGTTCCCTCGGGATTATCATTTTTTTTATGCCAAAACAATTATAAAGGCTGATATTTCAGGTCTAATCAGAGTTTGGAAATGCACTGAAGGGTAGAAAAAATGGTTGTAAGAAAACAAGTAGATGTAGGAGTAATCTGAGTTGAATACTGAGGATCAGAGTTTCATAAGAAAGCAATTTTCCTGCCAGGAATGGACTATTCCCAACTTAGACCCCAAATCAGGAAAACGGGATCCCAAAGCTTCGCTTATAACTAAACTGCACACAACTGCTCACTCTACAGTCAGGCAAAATGACTATAACTAGGAATAAATATTTGCTCTGTATCACATGAGTCTGGCTTATGGCTCTTTCACTGACAGTGTAAGAATAAGTGAGATTTTCCATTATTATTTGCTTGCAATTTAACTTATCCATCATAAATTGGCTCCTGAGCCCATAAATCTCTTGCCTGATAATAATATTTTTCAGGAGATACTCTTCTGAGATCATATTTAGTGAGATATTATCCACAAACACTGCAAAGTAGACAAAAATAAAACCCCAACAGGTATAATAATTGTCTGAGGAAAAATAGCACAGCGCTCAAGGAAGGCATTTATTTAGAAGCTACAGAATTCCTGATTTTAAACACTCAACTCACAACTGAAAATTAACAGAGCCTTGAAACAAATATTAAGCTCAATTTCCTTGGCTTTCCTTCCTCCGTCCCTTAAAAATGAATGTAAGGACATGAGGAACATGAGGAAAGGTGAAGGAAGAATTACGAAGGAAGAATTATAAAAGTGGGTTTGTTTTAGAGGCACTTATGTCACAAATGAAGAATTTTCTTTTTCTCTGTGATATTCTTAACCTGGCTCTGTAAAACTTGAGACATGCTAAAGGAGGGCCAGATAAAGGGGGAAAAAAGTCCCTGAGGTTTCAGATTCATCCTGCAGAGAACTTACTCAACCAAAAAGCCAGAGGAATAACATCCCAGTCCTTTGCTCTATGCCTTTGATACTGATGGGGCTCACACGAATCTCCTTCATTCCTCAGGATTCCCGTGAACTCCAGCTCAGTCCTGGTTTTATAAAATGGCTCTGTTAACCCTGATAGCAGCAGAGAAAAGCTTGGAAATGTGACCCAAGTGAATCCTAAAGTGTTCAGGATCTAATGAGGAATAAAAGAGCTCGGCATGTTTATTAGATTCCATCATTCTCCAACATTTGGGCTCAGCAATATCATAACCATAAAAACAGCACTTAGAGAGCTTATGGAAAAAGGAGGGAGATTATTCTATGGGAAGGTGAGGACCTTTCTATGCTCAGGTGCCTCCTCAGCCACCTCCTCACACATCCAGTTCTGTCAGTGGGAGTCAAACACAGGGACAGATTTCAGAGCGTTGCCCAAAATCATGGAATTCTCTGCCCCAGCGCACATTCCTGTCAGCGTGAAGGACCTTCCTGATGGTTATGACAAACTCTTGTACTAGTTTGGGAATCATTCATTGCCTGTGCAGTTTATCCTTTCCTTGCCTTCAAGCTCTTTGTAAAGACAGTTTTCATTCTGCTGAGTGGGACTTGGAATGTCAGAGTTCTCATTTAAAATGCCATTTCCTTTGCCCCACTATTCAGGAACTCATATTCCACAGTAATCTCACTGACCAAGGACTGTGTTTTATTGCACCCTGAACATGTGCAACGAGGCCTGGAGCATGGAGAGCCCCTCGAAGGGATTTTTAAAGCATCGTGTGATTAATACCAAGTAGAGAGTCCCTCTGCCCCTCAGACACAGCACTACTCACCTGTAATCATGTCTGCTTGTGTTTTATCTCTGCATCTCCCAGATATGTCTGGGAACATGAAATTCCCACAGCAGCCTGTTGGGAGAGACTGTTCCTTTCTGCTCGGGACTGTACCCACCAAACGCTTGAGGAGTTCACAAACACCCAGAGGAGCACCTGGAGTTGATGATGCTCCTCCAAACCCACAAGTCACACCTCACAAGTTGTAAAGTCATCCTAACGCTGCTTTAAATTCTGGGAGCGTCTCCCCTCAGAGAAGTACTTGCTGATCTCTAAGGAGTTCTGAGAGCCGTAATTATTGCAATTGTCTGAGGGCGTCTGTCTCAGGAGCTCTGCAGCCTCTGTAGCACCATTTCTTGGCCAACAGCACCACCTGCCTCTAATAACTGAGCACACTGTGCTTCATCGGTGTTCCCGTGCACTCACTGCTGCTTTCTACAAACCTATTAGTGGTTATGTTGCTGCAAGGTCTCTGCTGTGTGCAAACCAAGTTTTGGAAACCTAGAGCCAAGTTTTTCAATTTTTATAGCTCATAAGTGCCCCAAAAAATTGCCAGCACAGTGTGGATCTCTGAGTCTTTCCTGGGAAACTGGCACTGCAAAACCCCCCAGTGGGAAACAAGGACAAGCACTGTGGAGTAAAGATGAGTCCTGGTTACCTTTCTTTGTGGCACAGAATCACAGAATTGGGAAAGGGACCTTCTAGAGGTCCTAGAATCCAACCCCCTGCAATGAGCAGGGACATCTTCAACTCGCTCAGGCTGCTCAGTGACTGGAAGGAATGCAGTCCTTTTGAAGAGGTGAAGCAGATTTTGAGCACTGAACTGAAAACCCCTGCATTTATCCTCCTGTTAATTCGTAATGAAATCTTGGTTGCTCAAAGAGAAGTGGTTTGTGAGTGGTTTTGGAGTCTGCCCTAGGAGGAGTACAGAAAGATGTTTGTGTCAGAAGACACAAATATGTAACTTGTTAATTCGTTGGACTAATTTGATTTATAGGATTAATTTGTTAGTGAATGAGTAGGATTTTTCTTTTAGAATATCTCTGTCTGCAGCAATGAGCAAGGGACATTCCTTGGGGGAAACTACCCCCTTGATCTTTAGGATGGAGATGCCCCAAAAAAACAGTTGCAAACCAGCTGCAGTGCAATAACCACAGTGATAAAAAATGCAGCAGTACCTTTGGGTGGGATTGATGGCTGGATTAAGACTCCCAGGGACCTGGGACTGTAGCTGGGGTGTCAGTGTGTGCCACATGAGGTGACCACATGACCCAGGCCCCCAGAAACACGCAGATGAGACCCTCAGTTACGTCAGACCTCCCTCCATGGGACATGGGAACCAGTACAGACAATAATTTCTTGATATGATTAGCTGGGAAATGGTACAAAATACCCACAGGGAGTGCTGAAAAGAAATCCTGCAGACATGGGATATCCAGAGTATCCCCAGATCATATTATGCTTAAATATTCATTGTACAAAATCCTTCTGTTATATTGTGTAATCGTGTGCAGAGCACTTTGCAGGTTTGGAAGAACAAGAGTTCTGGGGTTTGCCTTATTATTGCCTTTTCTCAATGGTGGAGATCCAGGAAGAATTCACAGCTCCTTTGGTTTCTTCCATCTCTGCCAAGATCAATAGGAAAACACAGGAAAGCAGCATGAACAGATATTCCCAGTGTCCTACTGGAAATCAGTGACATCGGTGAACTTTGGCTCAGCAAAATAGAAAGGTGGGAAAGCCTGAACAAAAGCACTTGTGAGTACATTCAGTGAGGCTGAACTCCTGCCCCAAATTCAGTGCAGTGTCTGTAAATAAATAAACACATGAAAGCTGAACTCTGATTATCAATCTCATTACCAGTCTTTTATTCCTACCCAGATTGCTGTCCTGGCTTAGAAACCTGATCCATGAACTATGAGACAAAATAGAGTCCTGGCCTTTGCCCTCTGTTTTTTTAGGTATCACTGCACTTCTCAGCCTGCAAAAAGAGCTGAATGGCAAATGGACAGAACCAAAATCTCTTCCTGTTGCCACCCACTTTCACAGGAGTGAGAGACCCAGAGTCCCATCAGAACTCTGAACTGCCTTCTCTAAGTCATCCCTGGAACTGGAAAAAGGCCTTTTAACCTCAAAATTGGGTCATACTCAACCTTTCTTAAAATACAGACAAAACGAATGGCAGAGAAAGCAACTAAAAGGGCTGGTAGAAAACTGAACCCACTTCCTTTTGTCTCCTGCAGGATGAGACCTTCCCTTCAGGGTGTCCATCAGCCCTGTGGCTCAGAATCCCACAAACCTGGGTGCACCAATCCTGACGAATCCTTCTGATCACTCAGGAAAATCTTTTATACCTTCTTTCCTCAAGCCTGGCTTTGCATTTGCTCCTGAGTCTTTTCTGGAAAGCACAGGGATTTAAGTGCCGAAATGTTCTGATTTTTAAAGAATATTTTTAAAAAACACATTTAAAAAAAAAAATTCTTAGCGTCATTTCTTGAAAATCAGATTCTGAAATATAAATTAGCCTGAGGATTTAAATTGCCATAAATTAGAGGATTAGAACAGGAGGAAGCTCAGTGTCTGAATGCCTTTAAAACAGTGGCCCTTGCTGTGTAAGCAGGAGCTCTCAGCACCTCCCAGGACTGACGTGGGCAGTGTGACAGCACACGCACATCAAATCTCAACCAGGTATTTTTAGAAAGCTCACATTATTTTTTTTGCTTGGTGACAGGGAGAACCTAAAATGTCCTGTGCTGTTGCCTCGAAGAATCTGTCAGCCCCTTTCCTGCATCATGATTATTGCATATCATAAGGAAACGCTGGGAAACCTGATTAAATATTTTATATCTCAGTCCATTTAGTCTGAATGTTTTAACTACTCAAAATGAGCACGGAGGGCTTGCCTGGAGGAGGGAGCACAGCCTGACTTACATTCTCTCGCCTCCCCCTCCCACCTTGAGTTTTCCTTTTGAACCAACCCAACCTTCTTTAAATTTGTGCTGCTCCTCCCCCATTGCTGTGGCCTTGGACTTCAGGTAATTCCCTGATTTCCAACCCTAAGAGAGAGGTTCCAGTGATGGTCTGCTATGGGAGGAGACCTGCAGGAGGGGAAACCTTCTGCACCCACCTGTTGCCTCCTCAGATGGAGAAACCAGGATAAGAAAGGCAGAGTCTCCTTCCTCCAGCTGCTCCTTTCTGTGGCACAGGAGCACATATTTCTGTTCCAGGTATTCATGTTCTCCTTCATCACAACAAACATGGAATAATTTAGCTTGGAAAAAACCCCTCTAAGATCATCAAGCCTAACCACTAACCCAGCACCACCCTGTCACCACTAAACCACGTCCCCAAGTGCCACATCCACATATTTATTGAACACTTCCAGGGATGAAGTGGGGACTTCATCCTGTTCCCACCGAGATCCCTGAAGAACCCCCACCTGGGAGCATCATTTCCCTGTGTATGAAAGTCCTCTTGCCTTAAAAAAAAATTAATTACAAATTAAGCCTTGGACCACAGAAATTCCCTGACTTCCAGTCCCAAGAGAGAGGTTCCACTGATGGCCTTGATCCTCTGTTATGGGAGGAGAGGAGACCTGTAGGAGGAAAAACCTTCTGCACCCACCTGTTGTCTGCTCAGATGGAGAAATGAGGGGAAGAAAGGCAGAGTCTCCTTCCTCCAGCTGCTCCTTTCTGTGGCACAGGAGCACATATTTCTGTTCCAGGTATTCATGGTCTCCTTCATCACAACCACCTTGTAATCATGGAATCATCAACTTGGAAAAAAAACCCTAAAATCATCAAACCCAACCACCAGATGACCACTAAATCATGCCCCCAAGTGCCACATCCACATGTATATTGAACACTTCCAGGGATGAAGTGGGGACTTTGTGCCATTTCCACTGAGCTCCCTGAAGAACTCCCACCTGGGAGCATCATTTCCCTGTGTATGAAAGTCCTCTCACCTCAAAAAAAAAATTTACAAATTCAATTAAAAAATTAAATTAAAAAATTAAACTTACAAATAAAAAATCCCCAAACCTGAAAGTAAAGGTGTTCATAATTTAAGGTCCTCCTGCACTGTAGGGAGATAAGCCATCTCTCTCTTAATGCAGCTGCCAAAGTATATCGGAGACATTTGAATGTGGCAAAGCATTTATTGTAATGAAACACAGGCAGCATTCCCAATGAAAAACAGGGACAAGGAGAAAGCTGACAACCAGGAAAAGCTTGGGAAGAGGCTGCACTGCTTGGGCAGTTATTTATTTAAATTTGCAGCCACGGAGAAAGAGTTTGGAGGTGAGGAGAGCAGCACTTACTGGTTCAGTGGTGAGGCAGTGGCAGGTGGAATGTGACAGGGAAGGAAGATGCCACCTTTTCCCCAGGATCCCTGAAATACAGCTCTTTCTTCCTCTGCAAAAAGGTTTTATTAAAGCCTGCTTTAAAATAAAGACAGCTGTTACACAAATCAGCAGCCTTTCCTTCTTAGCAAAATGCCAGAGCCCGGTCTAACAGCACAAAATAAAATCTAAAAGAATTAGAAGACACAACACAGAAGAGTGTAAACGTCCAGCAACGTGAAAAAAAAAGAACTACACCTGATTTTCTGCTGCTATTAAGGCACCAGGAGAGGTACAGCAGCAGTTTTAATGTAATAGATATGAATACTATGGGTATTTTCCCGTACAACACCCAGAGCTGGAAAGACAAGAGAAATTCTCATGTACCTCATCCTTGTAAGGTATTTTAACCTGATGTCTGTAGCAGGTTAGGAAAATGCTGACAGCTGTAGACAGAACCTTATGGAGCCTCAGAAAAGCAACAAAATCTTTTCCCAGGGAGAAGGAGACAAACTGCAGGGATTTTTTTGGCCGAGTTTCCCAGTCTGAAGAATTCTCAGCCAGCTACCCTGCCATGGTGCTCTTCCCTTTGCAGGCTGCTCTCACTGTCAAGTCTGGGCAGTTTTAGCACTGAAAAAGGATGATTTATAAAAAGTAAAGTCTTGTGGGCTCCTGACAGGACCGACACTGAGAAATGCCTGTGGTCTGAGCCACCCCTGGGCACTGGCCTGAGATCACAGAATCCCAGAACCCCAGGATAGTTTGGCTTGGAAGGACCTTAAAGCTCATCTCATCCCACCCCCTGTCATGGGCAGGGACACCTTCCACCAGCCCAGGTTGCTCCAAGCCCCGTCCAACCTGGCCTTGGACACTTCCAGGGATCCAGGGGCAGCCACAGCTTCTCTGGGCAACCTGGGCCAGGGCCTCCCCACCCTCCCAGGGAGGAATTTCTCCCCAATATCCCATCTAACCCTACTCTGTGTTGGTTTGAAGCCATTCCCCTTGTCCCGTCACTCCAAGCCCTTGTAAAATGTCCTCTCCAGCTTTCCTGGAGGCTTCATAAGTCCCCTGGGACTCCACTGCTCACCCACCAGAAATAAGCTGCTCCTCAGCACCCACAGAGCATATTCTGACCATAACTATGTGATTTCCATGGTCTCAAAGTATTTTTTAATGCCTTGCAGTGACACAGAATCCCAGAATCCCAGAACATGCTGAGCCGGAAGGGACCCCCAAGGACCATCCAGTCCAACCCCTGGCCCTGCACAGGCCCATCCCCAAGAGTCCCACCCTGTGCCCCAGAGGATCATCCAAACCCTCCTGGAGCTCTGGCAGCTTTGGGGCTGTGCCCACTCCCTGGGGAGCCTGTTCCAGTGTTTACAACCCTTCCCATTAAGGAATCTTTCCTAATATCCAGCCTAAACCTCCCCTGCCACAACTTGAGGCTGTTTCCTCTCATCCTGTCTCATCGTGTCACTTCTGGTGCCCTTTCCACCAGCAGTGCTCGGACAGGGCACCAGAAAGGCATCACCACCCTAGTGGAGATGTAAAGAAAAAAAAGCTTTCTCCATCCTCTGAAATCAGCTTTTCTGCCGAAGAAATAAAAAGTCCAAAAGCAAAAGGGGCACCTCAGCCAACATCACGGTGCTCCTAAGGCAAAATCCTCAAAAATCAGCATGCTGTGAACGTATCTACGCTGGTCCAAGAGAAGCTCCCTGCTTTGCACAAAACTCTTTTCCCACACAGGTTTTAATTATCCCACATTCTCCCAGCAGGAAGTGGGCTTTGGCACCCACCATGCCTCATCTGCAAGGTTTTAGCTCAAAGACTTTCATGTCCTGTCTCCCAGTTACAGGATTTTTAGCAGCAATGACAGCAGTTGCAATAAATAAGTTTCTGTTTTCTAATTCAGCATAACCATTCTTGCCTATTAAAAGGATTTCAGTGAAAACCAGCTGCTGATGGGTTCTTTTGTGCCTTATTTCCTAAAATCCAAGAGTCTAAGTTTCTGTTATAAGAGGAAAAAAACAAGAAGAAAGAAATTAGGAAAGAAATAAGAATTTTATTTCCTTAAATTCATACAAAACTCCACCCAAAACAGCTGCCCTGTAACAGAGAGGAGTTTTACTGAAGTGCAAAACGTTACCTCCAAAAGTCACATGTGTATGGAGAGAAGACCCTGAGTTTACTTCACAAAATGCTATATTCTGTCTTGAACCACTTACCACTGGAAGGTCTTACAGGAAAATACTCTTCCCCCTAAAAATTCCAGGAGTAGCCTTGGGATGGAGCTCACAGAAGTTACTTGGTGTGACAGGGAGAAAACCCGGAGGCACAGCATCCAGTCCCTTTGACTTGGCAGAGTGAACTGGGACCTCTCTTGTTGTTTGGGTTTCTTAGCATTTGCAAGGCTTGATGCAAACATCGTGAAACAAACACAAAAAATACATTAACACATACATATTAATTAAAAGTTGGACTATTAAAGCTCGCCTATTCTCCCTTATTCTCACTGCTGGATATTAAAACACAGCTGGAGCTGTGCACAAGTGAGAGTGACAATTCTCTTCTTAAATGCCAAAGGAAAAATCTCGTGTTAATTCTTAAGTTTGATTTTTTTTTTTTTTTAACGTGCAACTGTATCCAAAATATTGAAAATTCCTGGGAGAAGAAAGTGAAAAATTGTGGCAAACACAGTGTTTTCCAACCTAAATGACTCATTCTGTGATTCTGTGGTGTTATATTACTTAAGACATTATTGGAGATGGGAATTGTTTGTTATCTCTGAGAAGGTGCAGCATAATTCTCTCCTCATTTACATCTGAGTGGCTCCTGATGGCTTGAAACTGCTGTGGCTGCTCACAAAGAGCTGCCGCTGAAAAGCTTCATGGATTTTCTTTGAGAAAGGCAACTGTAAGTTCAGTCTCCATCCCTCAGGGATCAATCCTGGCACCAATATCGCTCACAGTTCATTAAACGACCTGGCTGATGGGGTGCAGTGCACTCCCATCGAATCCACACCCGACTCACGGCTGGGCAGAGCTGGGGATGTGCTGGCAGCTCTGGCCACTGCTCCAGGGACCTCGACAGGACGGAGAAATGGGCCAATATGAGCTGCAATTCAATAAAGGCAACGAAGGAAAGTGCAAACTCCTGCCCCAGGGGTGGGATAATCTCAGCACAGGCTGAGGGCTGACCAGCTGGAGAGAGAAGGAAGAGAAGGACCTGGGGGTTATGGTGGATGCCAGGCTGGACATCAGCCAGTGACATGTCCTTCCAGCAGAGAAGGTGCCTTGGGCTGTACTGGAGTGTTGCCAGCAGATCCAGAGAGGGGAATTTCTCCCTCTCCTCAGCACTGGTGAGGCCACACCCTGAGCACAGGGCCAGGTGGAGGTGTTTAAGCAGAGACTGGGTGTGGCACTTGGTGCATGGTCTGGGTGACAAGGTGGGCTTGGGTCAAAGGTTGCACTGGATGATCTCAGAGGTCTTTTCCAGCCTCGGTGATTCCTTGGTTCTGTGAACACACCAGAGAGAGTCCAGGGAAGGGCCACACCATTCCCGAGGGACTGGAGCATCTGCCACGGGACACCTGGCAGAGCTGCACTGCTCAGCCTGCAGGAGGTTCAGCTACCAGAGAGAGAAGACCAAGAGCTCTCAGCTGTGTGCAGCATCAGGGGCAACGGACACAAGCACAAACCCAGGAAACGTTTGTTATATATCGTGAGAAATAAAATAATCTGGTTTTATTATAAGTAGGTAGACTAGGTGGTGGGAAGTATAAGAAATATTGTAAGTAAAATTACCTGGAGGTGGAAAGTATAAAGGGTGTTATAAATAAATAAACTTGGTGATGGGACAAAGAGGGGGAAGAGGGCTTTAGGCGCTCCGTGAAGGCTGTAAGGTGAAAGGTACTACCCAAAAACCTAACGCCAGGGAAATCTTATCGGGAATAGGGAAAAATAAAAAATATTCCTCTGGCCGCATGGCAAACCCTGTGTACGGGGGGAAGGGGGTCTGATAGAACGTCCAAAGGGAATGTCGCAATTGCTGCAGCTCCGCACATGTCCGAACTTGTTCAAGAAAAGCTGGAGCACGGGGGGGGATGTCGCCATCAATGAATATGTAACAGCTCGAAAAGGACAAAAAGCGCCATTTTCAAACAAGTGGTGCTTCCGAACCCCTGTGGCCGTGGAGCACCGCAGCGCGCTGCAAATAAACCTCTCTTCAACGCACTTTCCTTGTCCTACAGGTAATTTTGCCGTCTTTTAAATTAAAAGGGGGGAATTTTTCCCACATATATGGCCACGTGTCACCAAAAAATCCAGCATCGAGGTCAGCTTCACCACACTTGTCCTCTGACTGTCACAGAGCATTGCTAAAACCCTTGCTCATATCTTTTTGTACTTTGTTCCTATGTGTCTTTTAAAAATCTGACTTTATGGAGCTAATTTTATAAAATCTACAAGGATGACATTAAGGTGAAGCTGATCCTTTTAGAAACAATTCTTCCCAATCTTCTGAATAATCTTCCTTTATGACTGCAGTAATAATCCGTCCGATGCTTCTCCAGGTGCAAAGCTTATCTAGGACATTTTTGCCTCGGCTTTTCAACTGAAGGAGTAGATTTGGATATTAACTCAAGCTCCAATGATTTCCCAGCTGAAGTGGATGAGCAGCTCCAAATGCAGCCATCTCTGATTTAGCACTTTGACTCTGACCCAGACGTCCCTTAAACACCCTCTTTCTTAGTTATCCACTGTGGTACATCCCAGCCTGTTCCTATCTGAGCTGAGCCTTGTGAAGAAATGGAAATTAAGCTGAATTTTGGAGAAGGATGATACGAAGTACCCAGCAGTAAAATTAGACCAGGCACCACAGTAAGTCAGGAAGAGCAGCTGAAAAACCGGATTGCACAAACAATGACATGTTTCACAACAGAGAAGGGTTTGTTTGCCACAATTTTTCACTCTTTGCTCCCATGACTTTTCAGTATTTCGGATACAGTTGCACATTTAAAAAAAAATCAAACTTAAGAATTAACATGAGATTTTTCCTTTGGCCTTTTAAGAGTAAGAGAATTGTCAGTCTCACTTGCAGACAGCCCCAACCATGTTTTAATATCCAGCACTGTGAAAAAAGGAGAACAGGCAAAATGTGAGTTCTATACTTACAGGCAAATCACATTAGAGATGAAAAGTCTTTCTTTGTTCAAAATCATGCTAAAATTGAGTTTAAAAATTGTATTCTCAGTTTAAGCTTCCTTTGTTTTTTCAGACACTCAGAAACATAGACTGTATTAGGAGTAGATATTTCCATTCTCTGACAGAACCAGAAGATTTTATTATGAAAATTAAAAAAAAAAAAAAAAAAGAGTTAAACTGGTTAAAAGTAGGCATGATTAAATTAGCCCTGATTTAACACTCTGGCTTTGCACAGGGTTATCTAAAAATCAGTCAAAATACATAATTATTAATATTTCAGCTTAATTTTGGCTTGTCAGGTGGCAGATTCCTGAAGAGGACACAAGTACCTGCTCAAAAGATAAAGACTCAGACCCCACAAAGGTGATTCCAAATTCCATCCAGCTCTCATTATCAGTGCTCTCCATGTCCCTCTCCTTTCCAAGCTGAGAATACCTATCAGCTCTAATGGTTTGCAAGGATTTTTCAGCCTGTTTGGTAAAACTGCCTTCAAGCCACAAAAAGGCTATGACAGAGTTTTCTAATTAAACAGTTTCGTTAAGCAGCAGAACATACCTTTGTAAATCCTAAAGCTGCCAGCTCAAGGCTGATCCTCCTCCTACAGAACTCCAGAGGGGCAGCATCCCTGTATTTACATTTCTCCCTGTTTGGGAGATTGTAGGAATCAATAAGCAAAAGTTATTCTAAGTCTCAAAAAACATGCATTCTCTTTGGGATTCTCTGGGCAAATTACTTATTGATTTTTCTCAGCACATGCTGCTGATTTTCATAGGTCTTGGATTGTTTGTGGTTTCTTCTGCCATCGTATCATGTAATCATAAAAATTCTCCTCTGATATTATGGATATCACCCAAATTTCTGATGTGTTAGAGCCAATATGAAGAGGCAGTCTCAGAACACCAAGGTGATAAGGTTAGTGGAATTCCAAGCCGTGTGACAATCGCTGAAGAGCCCAGACAGACCCAAGCCAAGGGAGAGGGACAGAGCCACGATGTGAAGGCAGGGAGGGGAGGGAGGGAGAGGAGGCTCCGGCTGGTCAGTGATGAAGGCCTTCGAGCAGCAGAGGCTCAAGCCCTGTGCCTCTGCCAGGGCCCGCCTGGGTCCAGGCTGTGCTCCCTGGAAGTGCTGCAATTCCCACCTGCCTTCCCATCCCTGCCGTTTGCTCCTCCGAGGGAGCCCTGTCTCCAGCCCGGCTGGCAGTGCCAGGGAAGGAGGAATGGTCTATTGTCCTCATTAAATTCAGTCCCAGCGAGTGCAGAGGGAGGGAGCCTCACGTGGAGGGAAGAGTTTACAGCACTGACTGTGCAGAGCCTGGAGCAGACACCTCAGGAAATCTGGGATTTGCATTCCCAGACATCCCTTAAACCTCCTTATTAAATAAAAGAATTGTCTTCTACCTTTTCTTTGTAAAGCTGCCCTCAAAGTGAAAATTGAGCCTATTCACAGAACAAAGCACTGAGGGCAGCTTCCCAAATCCCTTCTCTGTCCTCCCCTTCCTTGCAAGAACAAGACAAGCAGAAAAAAAACACACGTGGAGGTTCGTCAAGTGTTTTCATGTCCAACCCAAGTACAGAGAGAGGGCTGCAATGTAATTGTACAATCACAAAACATTATGAGTTGGAAGGGAGCCACAGGGATCATGGCCCTGCACAGACACCCCAACAATCCCTCCCTGTCCCTCAGAGCATTGTCCAACCCTCCTGGAGCTCTGGCAGCCTTGGGGCTGTGCCCACTGCCCTGGGGAGCCTGGTCAGTGCCAACCACCCTCTGGGGAAGGACCTGTTCCTGAGATCCAACCTGAGCCTGCCCTGACACAGCTCCAGCCCTTCCCTGGGGTCCTCCCCGCAAACTCAGAGGGCTGGCTGTGCATGCATGAAGAAAATACCTAGTTTACATAAAAGACTGTCCCAGATGAACTGTAAAAGGAAGCAGAGAAGGCCCACTACACCATCAGCCCATACACCATTATCCCTTACACCATCAGCCCTTACACCATCTCTGGAGGAGGCTGGAGCCAGAACTGCTGGAATGCCACAGATAAGTGTCCACATTCTGATCTCAACCAAAGCTGAAAAGATTTTAAAACATTTTTGAGAAAGTTGACTCCTACCAAAATGTCCTGCTCGTTTTTGCAGAGATGAAAGGCCAAAATTCCTGTGGTGTGAGCCAGGAAGGCCCCAAGGCTTTCCCTGAGGATGCAGGTCCTGGGCAATTCCCCATCCCTTCATCGGCAAACCCCTGGAGCCCTCAGGCCCTCCCTTCCAGTCCCCTAACACATCTGCAGAGCTGTCTGGGAGAACTGTCACCTGAACTGAACTGACGAACTGTCATCCTGTATTCCAAAGACATGTCTGATGTGTCTCCATCCAGCCCTTTGACAAGCCCAAGGAGAGCCCTTAGAAAGACTGTCCCCAGGGAATTGTACATGAAATAATTTAGTGAGAATGAGAATCCCAATCGAGGAGCCTTGAATGCTCTAATTAACCTTCCAGGAGAGAATCTCCTTTTCTCTGTGGTTTTAAAATGAATGGGAACAGCACACAGGTCAATGGCAATGTCCCCACTAGGAAGAAAATCTCTGTGACTGGGAAGGAATTTTAAGGCTGTAATTGAATGGATGTAAGAGTTTGCAAGGAGCCCTGTGTGCCAGTGAGAACTGGATCCATTTTATCAGTGTTACAACTTCCCCCCCCATTCTTCCAAGTTATGCAAAACACCTATTTTAATTTTCCATAATTCTTTAATGAGGAAAATCTACCAAGTTTTTGCCAGCAAGGAGATTTGGCCATCTTTAAGGAGATTTTTTTTCACCTTCCTGATCTAAGAGGACAGAAAAAGACATTTTTTTCCCATAATAATAACCCTCCAGCAACTGTCTGTCCACTCTGCAGATTTCTTCATCTAGAGAGACCTGTCACATATGGAGAGTTAATGCATCAGACAGAGACAAGCTGCAGCAACCCACACACTCACACATATAAATAATATAGAATATGAGATGTTTGTGTGAGCACAGAGATTTCTGGAGGGCACTTTAATATTTTGTTTGCATCTAAAAGTAAATACAGTTCCTTAAACAGCTGTCTCACGGTCCCCAGCTGTCCGTAAATATAAAAAGAAGGTGACATTTGCTTCCAAACAGCCAGTAAATTATATATCTAAAACAGAAACCCAGCCACTCTGCTCAGATCTGTACTGCAGCGGAAACTGCGGCCGAAGCTGAGAACTCTTCTGCACCTTGAGGAGCAGGAGAAAGCAGTCCCAGGAGTGATGTGGCAGACAGGGACTAACCGCACAACACCTTCCCACCAGTGTCTGAACTCCAAATCCAAAGGGACACTGAGCATCCCGCATTGTCTGCTGCTACCAGGCCCTTCCCAGTGGTCCCATGGCCCCTGCTGGTCCCTCAGAACCCTCCTGGACCTCTCTCAGCCCTACTCCACCCACCTGTAAAGGGGATCTATTTCAGCATTAGTAAGCTTGAATTTTACCGGGGCTGCTGAGAAGCCTTGAATGACTCCTTCTGGTTTTCGAGGTTTCAGGGGGGGAGTTGTGGGGTCTTTTGGTTTGTTGTTTGTTCTTTTAATACAGTTAAGTGGTCTGAAGGGAACCTCTTTTATAGGTTGGCTTTTCATTCCTTGGATTCCTTAGGAATCATGGAATCCCAGAATGGTTTGGGTTGGAAGGGACCTTAAAGCCCATCTCATCCCACCCCCTGCCATGGGCAGGGACACCTTCCACTAGCCCAGGTTGCTCAGAGCCTCACACACCTGAACACTGGTTTTTTCCAGCTACAACAGCTGTTATATATATAAAGATATAAAGCTTGCCTCTCCTTACTTTGAAGATATTAAAACAAACTTATTTTGAGTGGGCTGACTTGTCAAACGATCTAGATCATTCCCAAGCCTCCTCATTATTTACCACTTCATCAGCCCTCTGTCATCCCTGTGCTTTATCTGTATTGAGTCTGCACTGCTACTAGATAAAAATATTCAATAGCTTCTGCCTACTCCTAATCCATGCAGACCTCAGTTTTGGGGAGAAAAAAAAAAACAGGAAAAAAAAATCTCATGGTTTTTCTGCAGTAACTTCAGCTGTGTCAGTCACTTTTCAATGCAGTTCATGTGAACTTCCCTGACAGGATATCACTTGTTCTTTTACAGAATGTCAAGCAGACTTGGTTAAATGCCTTAAAAAAGTCTACTGGACTAAGTATATCAAGCTCACCACTTCCTTTACCACCTAAACGTGTAATCTTATCCTGATTAAACAAGTTGGGAAGAGTCTGTTTCCATAAAAACCATGCTCGTGCTCCTTCTATTCCTGTCCCCTCGTTCCCTATTAATTGAATCCCATATTAGATCCACCACTGATGTCATGCTAACCAAGCTGGAGATGTTCAGAGGACATGCTGACATGTTGATGTGGAGGGTTGTTCTTTCTAAATATTTAATCTTGTTGCCATTTCGGAGTCACTATTAGAGATTTTATCCCCTTCATCTCCCACTGGGCCTGTAACACTCTAAAGGTTTTGTCTTCTAAAGTTACACAAAAAAACCCTTTTGCCACGCGAGGTTATTTCTCAGTATTTTTTAGATTCCACATCATATTCCCAGCTAATTTCCTTTTTTGTCCCTTTTTGTGTTGTTTTTTTTTTCACTTTTTCTTTCTAACTTTTTCCTTGACTTCTCCACTGAACACTCCTTTTCCTCCATTGCTGCCTTGTGCATTTCGGTGGGAAGGCCCTCCAAGCTCCAAACTTCATTCACATTTTCGTCTTTCAAATTTTGCTTTCAATTTATTTTTACCTTTTAACTTCTTTCACTTTAAGAAATTCACCTCTCTTTAGGCATTAAGTACATCCCGAGGCCTCCTGTCTGCACCAACTACAATCCAGCCACACTCTGTGATCCTTAAGCAACCAACGACTCCCATTTCACATCTGATTTGCCTCCATTCCTCATAAAAAGGTCCAACACTGAGGTGCATTGAAGAAGACACAACAGCTTATGTGTCAGAAAATTATCACTGACTCTCTGAGAAGGCTGCAGGAGACAACCAACAAGTTCCCCAGCTTAAAAAAGACTTTTCTGCCATGGAATAATTTGACATCATTCCTCAGTGCATCAGTGACAGGAGACTGAGCTGGGTTGTCCACAGGACTAAACCTGAAAGCCTTGTGGGCTTGGCAGAGGCAGAGGGCCTGAGCCTCTCCTGTTCAGTGTTCCTGGCATTGTCTCATTGACAATGTTCCTGGCATTGTCTCATTGGCACAAACTCTTGCCAATGTGTTTTGGACAATGAGGCACAGCTGGGGCTGACCATGGAAAAGCCTGGCCCATCAACCCACCCCACTTCCCTAAGCACAGCGTTTCAGCCTGAAGCAAGCCAAGGAAAAAGGAAGGAAAAAGCTTAAGTCAAGAACTCTGCATCCCGAAGATCACCCTTAACTCCACTGTTCCTTGTCCCAGCTCGGATGGGACCCATCTGCCTTCATAAACCAAAATCAGTCATTCCTGGAGACAGCACCTCGTTAACTTGAGATAAACTCCCAAACTCTTACTGCAGTCAACACATGGAGATACTCTAAAGAGACTTCCATCCTGCCTCCCACAGCAAACTTCCCAAGGTGTCTCGGACTCTTATGATGGGTCCAAGGAACGGGGAAACATCCGAAATGATAGAAAAAGAGCAAGGTAGAAAATAAGCAATTGAAGGTGTGATTTTCCCAGAACATGCTGCACTCAGCAGTGCTGTCACATCATGTGGTAAATACCAAAGAGTGGTGAATTTGGTGAAGCTCTGAAGTGGCATTTGGACCTACCTGTGCCACCAGCTCCACTGAGAACCTCACACTGGGGTTGTCTTCTTCTGGCAACTCTGGTGTTACAGTCAGGGACAACTCACCCTCTCTCTGTGCAACCAACCATCTCTTGAGCACTTTGTTTATTTTACTGTAAAACCTACTGTCTAGAATCTGGGTCAGAGGAGTTCACGCCTCTCTCTCCACCTTCCTCTTTTCCACTCATGACTCTGTAAGGACATCTGTGGCAGAGGGCGAGCCCACCTGCCCCAAAGGTTGCTAAATTAGGCTGATATCTCAAAAATGGTTGTGAGCTTTTTCCCTTTTCTTCTTTATCTGTCACTGCAGAGACAGCCTGGGAGACCAGATTTCATCCCTGAAGCTGGCCAGCAGTAAGTTTTGCCCTGAACTGTATTTATTTTTGTGTTTCCAAAAGTTTCCAGTCAGAGTATCAAGTTTAGTTCTTATCAGATAATTACACAGCACTTGCCTCCTGAGGCAATTTTAAATCAATCTCAGGAAAGGCAGTAACTATACACTGTAGATAATTATAGTCCATTAAAGTACCTTAAGATTAGATTCAGAGATCACTAATCACACAAGGTCATAAATGCACTGCACCTTTCTGTGGTGGTGTCTGAATTTTGAGATGTAGCCCTTTCTCGGGAAAAAAATATTTTCTAGGGTTTTTTTTACTGAGTAAAATATCAGAGGCAAACAGAAAACTAATTAAAAACATGCTAAATTTTTGCCCTTGGAGTTATTTCAGTTCTCACCAGTCAGTCACGGAGAGAAAATCAAGCATAAAGCAAGACTGTCATTTTAAAGATACTCTTGACAAAACATGTCAAATTTGATATTTAAAATAATATCTACCAAACGCCTTCCTGACTTCGGGAAAATGGTTCCTCTAATTGCTGGGAGAGATGTGTGAAGTGTGCCTGACAAGGATTTGATTAAATGAAGAACCTTCCTTGTGAGTCACACGGATCAGAAACGCTCCAACTCAGGGTTTTCCCCTGGCAAAACATCGGTTTTGCTCAAAACACCTAAAAAACCCATTAAGATAATCAAAGCAAATTTCTGTGAGGTCAGACGACCCCCAGCTGGGACAATTCCTGCGCTCCCTGCTGGCACCTGGGAGGGGCTGTAGCCATTCAGGGGGGTTGCTGTGCCTGCTGCTGACCTCCGGTGACATCTGGGGGTTGTCCTTGTGTCAGGGCCAAGTCCTGGGCACTGCAAGGCCAAGAGATCCTTAATCAGAAGCTCCCAGCCCGCTGACTTGTCCAAAGAGCAACCGCAGCTGGGTTTAGAGATGGGGAGGGATTTAGCAAATCCAAGCAACGTTGCATGTTTGGTCGAGAGACTTGTAACTCTAAGCCATAGGTGTCTGGGGCAAAATGGACTGGCACAAAACTCCAAATGACTTCAACGGATCACTAGTGATGAGTGATCTGATCACAGTCCCAGCTCTTTATCCTCTCTCATATCGTGACAAGGTGACTTCTGGAAGACATTTCTTCCTTACCTCTGTTTTATGGGAACACTGAGATTTTCTCCTTCCAGCCTTATCTGCAGCTGCTACAACCCCTTCTGTCCCCCACCCTGCCCAGGTTACAACCAAGCACTGTCCATTACTTGCCACTTCATCTTAGGTGAACTCCAGCTTAGGCACACTCCAGCTTACCTGCCAGGTTTCTTCCTAGGCCTGACTTTCATCAGAGCTTTTTATGAGCAGCACACAGGCTGCACTGGGAGACAGGGATGACCCCTCACGATCCCTGCCCTCAGAGGGCAGCCAAACACCCCTCAGTGTGCACGGTTAGTGAGTCCAGATCACTGGAAGAGGACGTGGTTCCATCGTAACTCGGGATTTAAGCAGGTTTAGCTCTTCCTTGCAGCAGGAATCTCCAGAAGCATTTTGGAGTTGCCTGACTGAACATCTGCCGAGAACTAGCAGCTGAAGGCAAACTCTCTGACCTTTGAGGAGTCTCCTGAAGGCCACCAAGGCTGTCAGTCTCCTGATTCATGCCCCCAGCTGCCAAAACTCAGAGTATCAGGCTTCAGGGTGACCTAATGGTGGCCTTCCAGTACCTGAAGGGAACCTACAAGACGGAGAGAGACTGTTTACAAGGGATGGAGGGACAGAACACAGGGAATGGCTTCCCACTGCCAGGGAGCAGGGATAGATGGGATATTGGGAAGGAATTGTTGGCTGGGAGGGTGGGGAGGCCCTGGCACAGGTTGCCCAGAGAAGCTGTGGCTGCCCCTGGATCCCTGGAAGTGTCCAAGGCCAGGTTGGACGGGGCTTGGAGCAACCTGGACTAGTGGAAGGTGTCCCTGCCCATGGCAGGGGGTGGCACTGGGTGGGCTTTGAGGTCCTTTCAACCCAAACCATTCTCTAATTCTATGATTCCACAAGAAGACAAGAGAAGGTAAAGATTTACTGCGCGGTAAATCCAAATCCTGCCCTGCTGCAGCTGTAACCCAGCACTGCTGGTTCCACAGCTCCGTGGTCAGTGGCTCCTCAGATCTCACTGGAGTCAAATCCCAGCTCACACATCAGACATTTGCAGGCAGGTGTGGATGACCATCAGACCACACCAAAACAGTGTTTCAGTGATCTCCAGCTGATCTTAAAAAGCCTTTGTACAAATACTTCAAACTTTTTGTTCCAGTACAAGATGAAAGCAAATATTAAAAAAAGAATTTGCCTTGGGCTGAACAATCTGGTTTTGTGTTGGACCCACATACTGACATCATAGAAAAACAAGAAGTGCTTCTGTATGACATGAAAGACATACTTTAGTGCCACTCAGACCAAGTCACCCTGTGCTGGGGACTTTGCAGATCTGTGGGATTGTAGTTTCTCAGGTTTTCAATAAGTGATTCCTACCAGCTCGGGCTCCACAAAACACTCTTACACTTAGTACTGGTTCTAGAGAAGGAATTGCACACTTTTTCTGAGCTCAGCTCTCTAGAGGGTTAACCTTTCCTGATCTCAAAACAACAACATGGGGTTTACCAGGGTTCTTCCAGTGTTTCAGAGAACTACCCATAACCAGAGCAGAAACAACAATTATAAATGCAGGAAACCTCTAAATATATTTACCTGCCTCACCCAATGTACCTCAGAATCTCTGAAACATTCTCAATTTCTTTCTTTTGAATCACAGACTCTACTTCCCTCAGAAGGCAAGAAAACTTCTTTTGACTTTGGGTCCTCCCACAACTTTCCTCAGAGCTACAAAAGCAGGTTTCTTTCTCCATCCTGTGCATCCAGATCTGAGTCCCTCAGAATTCCCCTGGGGTCCATCACAAGGGTATTCATCTCACCCAACACCAGGCAATTCATCAGAGCTCGTTGCTGTTAGAGATTTCTCTCATTTTAGAGAGAAACAGGCATTCTCAGAGAGTAATCACCTAATTTTCTTAGACATCCCCTCCAGAATGAGATTAATTTGTGCTACAGTAGCTCCCTAACCTCAGTCAGGATCTGTGAAGTGTACGTGCAGAAATAGCCAAAAACTGCTGACTTCTTTCACATGCAGAGAACTGGCTCATTAATTTTTGGGTTGCACATAATTAAAAGACACTAAGAAAGCCTGAAATGACATGGCTTCCCATATCCTCACAGGGAGGCAGCAAACAGAAAGAACACGAGGCATTTTCCCACAAAATTTCCCCTGGTTTGTGTAAATTGATTGCAAGCACATAGTACGTGCAATAACTCACTCTTGTAAAGGTCAGGAGACACAAATCTCCTGTACAAGGCAAAGATTTGCACTGAGAACGCAAAGCAGCATTTCCAAACAGTGAAAAGGATGTGATATTTTATGTTTTCTTCCAATTCAGTAAGTGACACACTTAACATGGCAAACATGAGCAGCTCCACTCATCACTTCAGCTGCTCAACAGTACACTCAGGCTTGCAGAAAAGTCATTATAGGACTGGGAGCTGAGTTGCCAGAATGTCAACAGAGGAACACAAAGAAATCAATTTATGGCATCTTTTTCAAGATCTGAATTATCTCAGAAATTGCCAACTGATTTAACTTTCAAAGCTGGGCCTTAGGAAGCTCATCTGGAATATATTATGAATCAAGAGTATTATAAATGTTACATGGTAATGACTGAAGTCCCTTGGCGAGATCAGGGTTGTGTTGTGTTTGCTCCATGTATTCAGGAGGGAAAAAAAATCCCATTCCCTACAACATTTGCAGTCTTTGAGAGACAAGGCAAAGGAAGGTGGAGAAACAGGCACTATTAAGTAATAAGCCTGTCAGTAAATAGCAGGTCTGTGATGAAATCAGCAGCAGAATCGATGCCTCTCACATCCCAAATCAGTACCTTGCACACAAAATCATTATATTCTAATTAAAAATCTTTATCAGTAGTAGTTGAGCATGGCACAAACCTGGGCTGAGCCTGGTTTCTAGGGGAATACTATCTAAAAATAGTATTCTTCGAAAACTAGAGGCACAAGGAGGAAAGTCTCCTGAGAACGGAATTTGTGGTGGAACATTTTGTGGTTTGCTGGACACTAAAGAAATGATGGGTGTGGTGTGAATGAGGTCCCCCAACGGCAGTAGGAGCTCTGCAAACTGGGGCAGAGGGGCTGTTCCACTCCAGTCATCGTGTTCCATTGCAGAGCTGCCTCAGAGTCACATTTAGATTTTCTCTGCTTTAACTGGGAGTTTTCAAACAAGGGCCAAGACCTGAGGGATCACCAGAAATTCCATCACTTCCCAGAGTGTCCTATCAGAGTAGCACCTGGAGTACAGCCCCAGGGTTGTACAAACACGTTCCTTCACATGATACCAGTCAATTACGGAAAGAATTCACTTGGCATTAATTACCTATTTCCCATCCTACTCTTTGGAGGTAGCACAGGATTGACCAATGCCACCAGAAAACCCTAGAAAAACATTTCCCAAAACACATTCTGTTCTAAAACCCCTAAAATAATACCCTCTATGTCAAAATGCAGGCAGAAAGATTTAGGGCTAGACCTCAGAGGAGCGAAGTGTGCACTGAGATGTGGGATCAGAGCCAGAGTGAGACCAGGAGACCTCCAGAGACTTTGGACAGAACCCGAAGCATTTTGGTGCTCCTTCATTTAGAACTAGCTAAGAAACTGAGGAGAGAAATAAAACTCCATCTTGTCTCATGCCTTTATTCATGACTTTAGTCAGTGACCCAAGAAGAAAACGAAGGGAGAACGGAAAGAAAGGAAAGGAAGGGAAGGAAGGAAAGGAAGAGAAGAAAGAGAAAGGAAAGAAAGAAAGGAAAGAAGGAAAGAAAAAGAAAGAAAGAACCCAAACCAAAGAAAATAACTATACAGTCATTTACCCAGAAGTGGGAATGTTCCATTTCCTACTCTGCCCAAGTGAAATCAACTTTATTCTAATACTGGATCAGGAAAGATATGATCTCCAACAGAAACCAGAACAAACCTTCAAGATGCAAGGCACAAAGAGAGTGACCAAGCCGGAACCTGGCTTTGCAAAGCCGTGACTGATACATTCCATGAAGTCCTGCCTGTCCCAGTCCTTGCTCCAACGTCTAATTGGATATTTCAGCTAATTATTGTATCATTTGAAATACTTTTACAAGAAAGAAGTGTCTGTTCTTGCACACAGCCAGGGAAGATCCCTGGAAACTTCTCCTGTTTGTATAATCAAATCCATGTTTGCTGAGGCTGCATCAAAGGGGGGTCACCGC
Source organism: Oxyruncus cristatus (assembly GCA_013399855.1). Classification (NCBI taxonomy): domain Eukaryota; kingdom Metazoa; phylum Chordata; class Aves; order Passeriformes; family Cotingidae; genus Oxyruncus; species Oxyruncus cristatus. Next base: position 33,731 of record VXAY01005805.1, read on the forward strand.
CCTTCCTTCTTTCTCCCTGCACAAAGACAAGCAGGGACCTGGCACCGTGCAAAGATAACAGTATTTAGCACAGACACCTTCCATTTCAAACTACACTAATTTCATGCAGAGGGTTATACAATCTCCATTCTCATAATATTTCATTTAAATACATCCCGGGTAATGGAATCTTGGTTATTTTAATATCGAACCGCAGGCAAATGAAACTCTCAGCTCAGGCAGTAAGAACAATGTTTGGTTTTGCCCTGGAGCAGAGAAGAGTGATTGAAGCACTTGGGAATTCATTTCAAAGGGCTGTGGAATGCATTTATATGGCCACATCCTCTCCTTCCCAAAACACCCCCCAACAGCAGAGTCTGCGGGCCCAGTTTCCCAAAGGCTGTGTTAGCAATCGTCAGAAAGGAAATGGGAGCCCAAGGGGGTGATTAATTAGGAGAACAGGCAACAAATTGGCACAAATGGAGAACATGAATAACACTTGTCTCAACAAGCAGTTAGAATTTCCTTTCATATTGGCAGCAGCAAAGCCCAACAAAGACGAGCCACAGGGCCAACTTTCAAAGTTTTTAATGGCTTTGATTGGGTCATTCAGACATTTCTTGATCCACTCTAATTCCACCAGACAGCAATATTTTCCCTGCACAATGCACCGGCAGAGTAGCTAAAAACTAATATGGTCAGGAGAGCAGGAACTGGATGTTGCGGGCAGGAGCTGGGGAAATGTTTATCACCTGCAGCCAAACTGCACCACACGGAGGGAACAGGAGAAGTTAAGGATCAGGATAATATTTCCCACGGTGGACAATCCACAGAAGGCAGAGTTATTCCACCTTGTAGATAAGAATTGCCCAAGCTGAACGAATCTCAGGGATTGAATTCTTCCCATTGACATATTACAGGACAAAAAATTCTTTTAGAAAGGGTCACTACGCAAAGAATGTCCAGATTTATCTCACCTCCATTCATCAAACTTCCTCAGTTCCTTCTGGAGACAGAGTCTTTCCTTTTTATCCAGACTCAAATCAGATACACTCTTTCTTTGGAGGCCAAAATTGCTGGCATAATATTTCTCTTAAACAGCTCAATACATCAAAGTAAGGCAATTTTTGTAGTCTTGTACTCCTGACAAGCCCCATAAATTCATAAAGGAAAGCACCTGTTGGCTGCTGGAACACATCTCAGAGTGCTCTGGTTTTATCATTTCAGTTCTCAGAGTTGTATCTGAGTTTTGGGGGGAAAAAGGCAAAAAGTTGGAACAAGGCATGAGTTTTAGTAGAAATTAAACTGAACAGTTTTACCTTCTAATCCCATTCCTTGAGTTCCAAAAAGGCCTCATGAACTCATCCAAGAGTTGTGATCAAACTCCAAGAACACTGAGCAGCTAAAGAAAACTATGTCAATTAAATACTGATATTAATTGTGGTTAATAGTGATTAAGAATTAACAACTAACTAAATGTAATGACTAAATATAGCTTCAGAAGCGAAGGGTACCCAATACCAGCATCTTTGATGTCCAAGAATTATATTGACTGTCTAAGACTTACTGACATTTCTTCAGCATCAGGAAAAAGTAGCAAAGAACATTCTTAATGCCCAGTTGCAACACAAAACACCAACATGAACATTATAAGCAAAAGATGGACTGATAGGGGGTACATTTCTTCTCAAACTAACACCATTCCTCAAATAATCCCATAATTTTCAATCACACTAAAGGAATGTGTGCAAGTTTGTAGTCGTTCCTTTCCAACAGCAGCTTTTCCTCAGCTCAGTAGCACTTGGATACAGCAGAAAACACCTATTTTTTAAAAACTATTTTAATATTGTTTTTTCCCCAAGAAAGCCCAGAATTTAAAAGGTTTGCTCATTATGCCATCAAGTCTCACATTTTGGTAGGTGTTTAGTTAATTTTTTAGGACACAATAAAACTTTGGCCAGTTGAGCACTGCCGTAAAATAAGATGCTGTGAATAAATATCCAAATGTTGTTCCTGTTTCCACGATGAAAATTCTTCCTTTGCTACTCTGTTAAAAGTATCTTTTAAAAGGATTCAGGAGACCAGGAATCTGCTGCTCCCACAGCCCCTTAAGCTTGTACAGCCATGGGGTGTCCTGCTGTTGGATGGGCTCTTTGGGCACCAAATTCCCTCTCTACAGGCCATGGCTACAGTGGCACCCTCTCTGGAGCATTTACATAACAAAAACCCAGTTTAGCTGCATAGTTACAGCGACTGTGATAAGAACTGGCCATGATTAATGGGTTTTTAAGGGACTCAGACTGGTTTTAAACATAAAATATTGCACAATAAAAGCTTACAAGGCAAACCATGATTTAAAGAGAGGGAGAAAATCTCATAGTGATGAGCTCGGTGTGCATGAAATAACTGCTGCCCTGGCTGCTTCCAGGCACGGCTTTTAGCAGATTATGGAATCCCTGGATGGTTTGGGTTGAAAGGACCTTAAAGCCCATCCAGTGCCACCCCCTGCCATGGGCAGGGACACCTTCCACCAGCCCAGGTTGCTCCAAGCCCCGTCCAACCTGGCCTTGGACACTTCCAGGGATCCAGGGGCAGCCACAGCTTCTCTGGGAAACCTGTGCCAGGGCCTCCCCACCCTCACAGCCGACAATTCCTTCCCAATATCCCATCTATCCTTGCCCTCTGGCAGTGGGAAGCCATTCCCTGTGTCCTGTCCCTCCATCCCTTGTCCCCAGTCCCTCTCCAGCTCTCCTGGAGCCCCTTGAGGCACTGGAAGGGCTCTCAGGTCTCCCTGGAGCCTTCTCTTCTCCAGGTGAGCACCCCCAAAACCCTAAGGAACAGGGGGTGATTACAGCTAGAGAAACACACAGAAAATATCAGCAAAACACCTGAAAATGAGAACCAAAGGATTTCCTTCCTCAGGAATGAAAACACACAAAAGAGGATTTCGGACTGTCTCCAGTCACTTCAGGGGAAGAGAGTTGGGTTTGGTTTTTTTAAAAGGAAGATAACAAAGTACCTCTAAAATCCTGTTCTGCCTTTCCTGGGATCTGAAGGGTAAAGACCTTGCAGGAGCCAACTGTGAAATAAAGAGGAATGAGAAGCAGCTGAGCTCTAGCAATGACCTCAGGTAGTGTTCTTCATTTGTTTGGAGGTTTTTTTCTTATTTTCTGTAAGAAGTCTAACAATGAAACATCGTTTAAAACCTTATGCTATTAATTCTTAATGAAAAAAAAAAAAATGTCACTGGCACTTGAAGACTTCTGCCATCTGGCTAAAACTCCGAATTTTAACAGGGATCCTAATTAGGTTTCATCCCTTGGAAGAAGGCACTGGGTGAAGCTTCTTTTATCTCCAAAATCGTGACTCCTGCAAAGCCTGGGAGGGAAGCAGAGCGTAATGGAGCTGAGAAACTTTCACAGCTGAGGAAAATGTGGGAAATTCACACTGGGTTTTGGGCTTCTCAGGTATTTAAAAAGAGTAGCTACAAAAAGAAACGGTCTCAGAATGGGATCTCAGCGGGGGAGTTTGAGTTGCTGGATTTTTCTGGACCCTTCGTGTCTGCAGGGGAACAAACCTGTACTTAGTGCAGGATTATCCTTAGCTCCAAAACAATGCATTTGCGTCTGCCACAGCAGAAAATCCTGGAATTTAATTCCAAAGAATGCCATTGCCGTAGCTGCAGGGAGCTGAAATCGTTCCAGCAGCCAGAGCTAAGCCTGTAAAAAACATGCAATATAAAAATAGCAGCCCTCAGATGAGGAGAAAGCCAGTGCAGGCAGCAGAACTGGCCACTACTTTACATGCATTTTGTTGCAGCAGATACTGTGGGGCTTTATTTCTGAAATTAATCAAATCTAGGGGCTTTATAAAGCAGAACGTTTTCTGTATGAAGTGTGCCAAGGACAGGAGGGGTTGGATGGCGATCAGAGAATTCACCTGAACACCCAAAAGCTTGATTAGATCGAGCATAAACACCTTCTGTGAATTTTATTCACAAAAACAGATCTGAAAAGTCCTTTGTGGACACGAGTCTCTGGCTGAAAACACCACAGCCGTGCTTTGGTGCACCTTCACCTTTCTACTGTGTTTTCCTGGAACTGTAAAGGCAAGGAAATAAAAGTGAAAATAACAGTTATTCAAATATTAAAGAAAAATAGTCCTGTTTTAAAATCCAGAATTTTTCCTTGTACTGGAATCTGTCCTAATTATAAACACAGGGGTAGAGTCATGGGTTTTCAATATTGTTGCTACGACTTTTCTGTTGCTAATTTTTTCCCATGGATACAGATTTCATAATTCCTCCATCCTTGGAGTTCATCATTATCTCTCTGCTTTCCTGACAGAGAAACGGTTCCAGCAGTAGCAGCTGACTTTATAACATCAACCCCATGTGAAATATATGAAAACAATGATTAGGCTGCAATAAAAGAGAAGAAAACGGAGAAGAAGAGCTTTAAAAAAATTAAAGAACTAAAATCACAGCTGTTGAAGACATGTGGGGCAGGCCTGGCTCATAGTTTTTTTATGCTTCATGTGCACAGGGCTAAGTGCTTTCATCCAAAAGACAAAATAAGAATCTCCCTGTGGGTGAAAAAGTCAATGTTTTTTTCAGAAAGCATTAGAGAACAATTAATAATTTCCAAAAGAAGTATCTCTGCTTGGAAAAAGCAGAGAAAGATTCAGAATATTCTACTGGTCTTAATAAATGCAGGATTTAATAAATTCCTCCATAAAGTACTTTACAGACTCTTCCAAAACCCAAGTGGTTTCCAGGTGACAGGTCACTGGATTCATCAATGAAGGGATTAATTTTGCCATACAAATTGTATTTAGCTGCCTTACCTTCCCTGTGCTGGATTATCCATTAAAAGTAAATCCTGCTTGGGATAAGGCAGGTGTTTCTGTGACCTCCTTGGTGCTGTGCTGAGTTCTCCAGGAGAAAGACTGGTCCAAGAGTTCCAAATGTAGGACAGGGGTGGGTGTTTCCTGCTTTTATAGACAGGTTGTGGAATCTCCATCCTTGGAAATACCGGGAAGGCAAAAGGAACAGGCTCTGAGTAAGCCAGAGGAACTTCAAAATTAGCTGTGCTTTGAGGGAGGGAAGGAGATGACCCCAGCAGCCCCTTCTGATATAAAGAGTTGGAATTAATAGCATCGAATTAGAAATAATAAAATCATTCTGTTTAACAGAGTAATAAATAAAATAATTTACTTACTAAAGAGTAAGCTCAAATGTAAAATTTACAATAAATAATTGAGTCACATGAAATTGTATTATTCAGAAAAGCAGCTACAAAATTACATGCTCTCTGAAGTACAACATTGAGCTTTCCTACATGAAACAACTCCATTTTTCATGTAGGCCACAAATCATATTCTTAAGTACCTAAGACAGGTGATAACAAATTAGATTCCCCCTCACAGAAAAACTTGTTTTCCCTTCTTCTGTACAGCAACAAACAATCATTGTAGAATACTTTAAGTACAGATTTCAAGTTGGGAAAGAATATATAAGTTTAAAAGAGAAGTTGGAAAAGAACAGGGTGCCCAGGGAGGTTTGGAGTCCCCACCCTGGAGGTGTCCAGGGAACCACTGGATGTGCCACTCAGTGCCCTGGGCTGGGGGACAAGGTGGGCATCAGGCACAGGGGGGACTTGGTGATCCTGGAGGGCTTTTCCAGCCTCAGTGATTCTGGGATTCTGTATCTGAAGACACATTTGTGGGGTTTTTTAAATGTCTAAGACAGGAGGGCACAAGGTGCAAGATCAGCACGTTGTGGAAGCCCTTTGGCAGCTCTGAGGCACTGGAACACAACGGGGTGATGCCTTAAGAGCCCCGAAGCTCCCTCATCATCCCAACTACAAACCCTGAGCAGCTCAATGAAGACAAGTGACTGCTGCAATAAGGTTTGTTACGTGAGCTCACAACTCCTTGTAGCTCCCCAGCCCCATCACCTCATTTAACCAAAGGTCACCCTGTTTACCAATCTCTGTTCACAGCCATGATTTACACACTCCCACTAAACTGTTGGATTTTAGTCCCATCTCTGAGCTGCTCAGCTGCATGAAACACCAGCAGGGGAAAAAAGGCTGTGGGATATTTTTCAATCCTCTAAAGTAACATTCCACCTACAGCAAAGAAAATAACCTGTACCCTTCAAGTTACTGTCTGTCCTCTGGTTTGCTGAATATTTTATAAGAATTCCATAACAAGATTGAAAATGTTTGTGCATAAAGAATTGTGGTATTGATTTAGCTCCCATAGTTATAAAATATAAACCAACTACCAAAGAACGAGCTTTCCCCACCTTTCAGTTGTTATATTTTGCATTCCATTTCATGTTCACAGGCTGGTACAACATTTATTTATGTTATTGGCAACAATCTTTGCTGCATCAGGGGAGTTCATTATGGGAGTTTTCAGGATACTGACTATAAGAACTTTTCCCCTGGATTCATAATTCAGTAACAAAATAAAAGTGATGAGTGGAATGATGATTTGTACATGTTTTGAATTTCCAAAAAGTGTTATTTCTCAGTTTTGCATGAGGAGCAACCAGCACGTAGGCAAAGTATCTCCCAGGCTTAGATTGAGGGGGTTTGATGCAGTTCTGCTGCATTTCCAAAGGAAAACTTTTCAAACTACTAAAAGAGCACGTAAATGCAATAAAAACACCTCAACAAAACCAACACAGAGGTCACAGACGTTTCGTGTGCTAAACCCTACCTGCTTAAATTCATTCCTGGAGAGGTCGGGAAAATTACTACCCACCATGAATTTGGGGTTTGTACCAACCACCTTACTTTGAGTGTACAACTTGGAACCCCCAGGTTCAGCTCCTTTAGGTGATGAAACGTGGATTGACAGCCCCAGCCCTTCTGTCTGCCCATCCATCCTAGTCCCTGCTGGGAAAAAGAACAGGATGTTTAAGTAAATCTACGACAGGATGAGCTCCCCAGGAACCACCATCTTCCAGCTGCCAGAATGCAAAACTCCAGACCTTCCCACCAAACTTCCCTGGTTTTTCTCACTCTCCCTCCACAGAGTCTTCCCCTATTATTTTTTTTTTTTTTTAACATCTTTGTTGGGTCCTTCCCGGGGTGGGGCACAAAGCTGTGAGCCCTGGGGGTCAAGTAGATGTGGAACTGAAAGGCTGCCTGGGAAGAAAGCAGGGATATCAAATCCTTCTTCCACCTCCTGGTCTCAGCAATCCTTTTTCTTCCACCTGAATCCTCACTGAATTCTACTTCCAGCTCCCATTTCCCCCTCAGCCCTCCTGCCTCAGCCCTCTCCAATGGTTTTGTCTTTGCTCCAGCAAAGCTGAATTTTGTCTGGGCACTGAGTGTCTCTCTGGGGTTCATCAGGATAAGCTGACCCAGAAAAAGCAAGTTTCTTCTGAAATCCCTTTGTGCAGCTCACCAAATGCTTGCTGGAAGGCTCCTAAAGCACAAACCCTGCCTCCCAACTGTATCCACACAGCTTTGCAGTGTTTTGTTCACAACAAATACATTTACCCTCTATAGAAAAATCAAGAAAAAAAAAAAAAAAAGAAAAAGCCCTCTGTGATTAAACCTGTCAGTGGGAAACCACTGTGCTTAAAAAAAAAAAAAGAAAGTACATTTAAAAAACTGCCAGAATAAGAGAAGTTGCAAGGATCCTCGTGACCATGAATCCGTTCAACATGTGACACCCACCTCACTGTGAATTTTTGCACTAAAACCAGTAAAAAATTCACCCAGGCACCAAAAGGAGGAAAAGGGAAAACTGGGGAATGCTGAGGGCAACACAAAAATGCCCCTTAGAAGGATCAATGACTCACTGCCACCTCCTCTTTTCAAAGCCTTGCCCGGGATTAGCACTGAAGTTACTGCACCCCAAACACCTGGATCGTCTTTTCCCCACGAAGAGCTGAAGATGTTACTTTACTGCAGGCTGAGAATGAAACAAAAACAAAATCAGGGACAGCAAAAGAGCAAAAATAGGCTATTCAAAGCCTGAATATATCAAATTTTATTCGACCACAGCAATGCTTAACTCCAGTTTTATTCTCCTATGAAGAAAACCAGCACAAACTGGTACCTTTTTAGCAAATAAAAATAACAGGTGGTATTAAGCTCTCAATTTGTAGTCACTTGTGCTATATGTGCACCCAGAGCTATGGAACAAGATGAATGTTCAATCATATTTCAGCACAACTGAAGACAGTTGATAGAAATTGAGGATGTGATGCAGCAGATAAAAAAGAAAGTGGCAGATTCTGATTTTCTTGGTGGAAGTTAACATCTCACTTTGGCTCCTCTGCACCTCTCAAACAAGGAGAGATGGAAAATCACGTCAAGTCTATTAAGCTTTTGTGCAGAGAAACATTGCAACCAGAAATGTCTGTGCCCTCAATTGCCAGGAATGTCAGAAAACTGTCAGGTTTTATATCTGCTGGAAAACAAAACAATAATAATACCGCTCCTGCAAGATCTGATTTCCACCTGACGTGCTGATAAGGCTGAGCACAAATCAGACCAGCCTAGAAATGACAAGGGAACAGCAAACTCCGCCACTCCCCGAGGGTTCCAACAACCCACAGCCCTCCTCAGAGTTTTTAACCGATGATTTAATTAATAGAAACAAAATACTTTCAGAACTCTTCCCGTCCAGCTTCTTTCCCAGCTGCAGGTGTTCCTCAGAAGCCTGAAATGATGCAGCTGTCATTTGGTTTGGCTTTTTAAACATCATGTGTTGCATTATTGTTGTTTTGAGGTTTCTCATGTTAATGTTTTCGGTTTTGTTTCAGATACTTTGAAGATTTTCTGAAGTACAATGCCCACAAAGACAAGCTTCATCTCGAGCATAATTCTACTTCTGGCAGAAAAAAAAAAAAGTAAAATAATGAAACCAAATACAAATAAATCTTACGGGTTTGACTTCTGAGCTTAATACCCCTGTGTGATTTAGGGTTTTTTACGTGTTGCAAGCCAGGGGTTGGACTCAGCATCTGTGGTCAGCAAGACAACTGTCTTAGAAGACAATTCTGGCAATTCCTTCAGTGGTGGGTGTAGTTCTAAGCTGATAGAAAGCTCATGGAGCTGAATTATCAAAGACCTCTGACTTTTACACCTAGCATAATTCCCAAGGGGCTTTTTGTCATGTAAAGGATCCCATTTCCACCCAGCTGTACGTTCTCATGAGCAGTGAGAGTTCTAATGAGTCCACAAGTAAATAGGAACTCCCTCCAACCACAGTCTTGGACCTGCCACTTAATTCAAGGCACACATCAAAATTGAGGCAAACCTCAGTGTTTTAGGAATCCATCTTCTCCTGCTCTGACTTTCCTTCTGATGATGGTCTGGTACTCAAATGGCATGAAATTCTGTAGCATCAGACCCTTAAAATGGGCTTTAAAAAGATAAATATTCATATGAAAAATCACATATAGCAATAAAAGGTTCTTCCCCAGGAGGGTGGTTGGCACTGACCAGGCTCCCCAGGGCAGTGGGCACAGCCCCAAGGCTGCCAGAGCTCCAGGGGGGTTTGGACAATGCCCTGAGGGACAGGGGGGGGATTGTTGGGGTGTCTGTGCAGGGCCAGGGGTTGGACTGGATAGTCCTATGGGGCCCTTCCAGCTCAGGATATTCTGTGATTCTATGAAAACAGAAAAGGAAGGCAGATGGGTTTTGATTTGGTTTGGGTTTTTTTCAAAATTTCTCTACAAGAATAGTGAAAACCCGTAGTGATTCAATATGTTGCAAATGGGTTTAGAGCCTATACTCCAAGGACAGCACAAAGAAATCTCTCCCTCTCCAGGAAATGCCTTATCTGGATGGCTCAGGATGCTTTACAGCACCCAGTGAGCTGTGCTGAGGAGCAGGACGTGCTCAGGCTGCAGATGAAAACAGCAAAGAAGCTCAAGAGTCAGAGGTGCCCAAACCACGGGCAGCCTGGCAACCTGAGCTGTGCTCTGACTTTCCCCAAGGGAACATCCTGCTCCTGAATATATCCTCAATGGCAAAAATCTGCCTCAAAAAGCTGCAGCTGCATCTCCATGCCCACCCCAAAAGCTGGATCCCAACTGGTGGGCATCCTCCCACCTCTGCCCAGAGAGCAGGTGTTCAACTGCCCCGGTAACTCACCCCACCTCACCTGTCCAGAGCAAACCAGGTCTCCGACAGGACTGGAAATACCGCCTGTGGAGGGAACTCCCTCTTCCCTTTGACAGAGGGCAGGGTTAGATGGGGTATCAGGAAGAAATCCTTCCCTGGGACGGTGTGGAGGCCCTGCCACAGGTTGCCCAGGGAAGCTGTGGCTGCCCCAGCCCTGGAAGTGTCCGAGGCCAGGGCTTGGAACAACCTGGGATGGTGGAAGGTGTCCCTGCAAGCAATATCTCGGAAGGAGGAAAAACAGGCGACAGTTTCATACTCCGCTCTCACAGTGGAAGAGATGGTACGAAATCAACAGTTTTATTAAAAAGCACAAATAAACCTGCCACCAAAGCCTTCCCTTCCCCACGCAGGTAAATTGTAAGTCATGGAAGAGGGATGTTGCCTGGTGTTTCCCTAAGCCTACACTGATAATTGCGTAAATAAGAAGGAGCTAAAACTCTTTAGAAGAGGTTTTCTCTTCTCCTCATTTAAATTTTAAAGGGTAAATTAAAAGTCAATATTCACATCTAGCAGCACAACAAACATTTTGCTGTGTGCAGAGCCTGGAAAGATTCTCAGTGGGCTGCAGCACACAGGATTTGCCTTTCAGATGAGGATTTTGTGGTTGTTGGAATATATATCCTTTAATAGAGTTAGAAACACTGCTTAAATTATTTGTCAGTCATGATTAGCCCTGACACAACCACGCAATCAACAAGCTAACAAGTTCAGCATCTTCAGAGCTGTATTATACTCAGGTTGTTTAAGCAATATAAGTAACACCTTGCCTGAATACCTTCATTAAAGGTGAAACAGTCAAACTTTCATTTTTATCTATTACAGACTCGGTTTAGCCAAGCTCATTTACAAACCTGGTTGTGTTACTTCTAATAACACCAGAAATAAGTTCATGTTCAGTAAAAGCCAGCAACCACTGCAGGCAAGTAACTGAGGGGGGAAAAAGTGGTTTTATTCTAATCTAAAGCCTTGTCTGAGGTTATAACAGTCCATTAAATCAATTAGGTCCCTCTTTGTCAAGAAAGAGCTGAACGTAGGCCTGCTCTGGAGGGCAGCAAGAGCATCAGGCTTTGTGTGAATTCTGAGTGCTTTGGTCACCTGCACAGTGAGTGGCAAAAAATGAATTGCTGAAGGGACCCAACCTCTTACCTGTAACTATATAACACCTTCAGGGAAAAAATAAATGAGAAAATAATGAAACAGTATTGTGAGCACAGAGAAATCACACTCAGTTAGTCTTCACAAAGAGTTATTAAGCAAAGAAGCAAGGTCAGGTGGGCTTTCACTGACCAGAACAATAGCAGGAAACTAAAATCCACCCAGCAGCAGAGCTCAAGGCTGGTGGCAACACAAAGACAGCATTATGTGCTAATAAATTGCCAGGGCAACCAATTGTATCATGGCACAGAGAGGAGCGATTGCAGCAAGCCCGGAGATTTTGGGCCTCTCGGATTTTGTGATAAGAGCTAAACAAAGCTACACAAGCAGTAAGTGCATGTGGTGAACCGCCAGTGATCCAGCAAAAACTCCAGCGTTGGGCTTCCCACACTGAAGAAGCTGCAAACACAAATGCTGATGTGCTGTGGATTTAGAGCCCGTGTGCCCAAGGCCAGCTTTGGGGTTTGTGGCATAAAAGTGTTGCTCACAGTCATTTTGGAACCACAGAATCCCAGAATGGCTTGGGTGAGAAGGGACCTCAAGGCACATCCAGTGCCACCCACCTGCCCTGGGCAGGGACACCTTCCACTAGCCCAGGTTGCTCCAAGCCCAGTCCAACCCGGCCTTGGACACTTCCAGGGATGGGGCAGCCACAGCTTCTCTGTGCCAGGGCCTCAGCAACCTCAGAGGGAAGAATTTCTTCCGATACACCCATCTAACTCTGCTCTCTGTCAGCTTAAAACCGTTCCTGTACTCCTACCACTCCATGACCTTGAATAAATCCCTCTCCCTGTTCTCCGTGCAGTGACTCTGCTTCCTACACCGCACCAGGCCCACCTTTGGCCACACTGGAGTTGCTGGTACCTGCTGGTCTGAGCACCCACCACAACCCACGCCATGAGCAGCTTTCCAGAAAGTCATCTACAGCACCCAAGGCATCTTACAAGAGTGTGACACCGAGCTGCTGGTTCCATGCAAGTCAGAGGGAACCGACTGCCCCTGCTAAATTGCTCCCCCTCAGCTCTACATCGTACAAAATCCCACCACACAGTGGTGCTCCCTCTCCCAAGGGAACAACTCCTCCCACAGCCAGGAACAACGGAGTGCTGCCAGAAGTCAAGGCAGCTTGAAATTCCTTGGGGTCACCTCTGTCACCGTTTTCAGAAGCATTGCTGAGAAGGTTTATAAACCTGCTATTACAGCGCTCTTTTCCTCTGCAAAGCAAATCTTTCAACGACACCCAGGGGTTCCACACTTAATGTTTCACAGAACGAGTTTGCTCAGTCTATGAGTGAAAAAAACATTTTCACAGTGCTGGACACACAGAGCAGCAAAAAGTAATGAGCACTGCAGCTCTCTGCCTCCTGTCACTGTCAGAAAGCAGTTCTGTGCAGTACCAAAGCTCTGCCTTTCTGCACACTATTCTGGTTTTTGTCCTTATCACCTTTCTACTTTCCTATGGATGTAAAGACACAAAGACTGCACTTGGTCCTGTGCTTTTCTGACAGTACATTGCTACAAAAATAGAATAAAGCTCCCTTCTCCCAGCCAAAAATAAAGGAATCTCCAGAAAAAAAAAAAGGCAACTAAAAAAACCTGAATGACTTCTCAAGTAGTTTTTATGTGGTTCTCTCTAGTTTTCTGCCTTGAAAATACTTCCAGCTCTGCCCATGTCTCCAGCATGCTTCAAGCAGCAAAGTGCACCCAGTTCTGGTGTAACTTTTCCCAGACACACTTGGATAGTCCCTGTTTCTCCTCATTCCCCAAAACTGATGTGACAAATCCACTGGACCTTTCAAGTGCCTCAGCTTTAATTGCATCTCAGTGGGTCTGCACAGCTCAGAGTGGCTACCAGCCCTTTCAAGGGAGGCTGCAGAGCTGTGCCGACCTTTGAAAGTCTCAGCTGAACACAGTCCTGGATGTGATGAGACACAGGAAAACACTCCAGTCCTTCCTCTCCACCTCCCGTGTCCTCCTCGAGTTCAAACCAAGCGACGAGTTACCAAAGTACCTTCTCCTTTTAATCCCCAAAGAGGGTCCTGAGGGCCATTAGAAGCAAAAGAAAGAAATTACTCTTTAATACGCTGCAATTGCCTCCAAGACCCTAAAATCAAAGTAACTTCCAGAGAGTCTCCAGGGCCCTGCGTGGTGTTCCAGCTGGGAGCTCCTCTCCTTGCAGCTCTGGCAGCCCTGGATGAAGGGAATCCCAGCCAAGAGCTACACTTGGAGCTCTGCAGAAGGCAGAGAGGAGCATCTTCCACACCAGCATTGAGGGACTGAGTCACCACAGCTGCTGAGGAGCTCTTTGGCTGGTTGGGGAGAAGGTTCAGGGCCTTGAGGGTGTTGAAAACCTACTTTCCATCCCAGGGCTGTGGGCAGTGAGAGACACCACAGGTTTCCTCGGCCGCCAATGCTGCTGCAAAGTGGATGTGCTGAGAATTCCTCTCCATCCACCACACCCACATGTATTGGAGCTCTTCGGAAAATACATTTTTATTGGCTCATTGACGGGGAAAATAAAAGTTGCAGGCAGCAAGAACTTTACGTGCCCTAAAAACAAGAAATGCATTAGCATCTTTATTACAAATGTAATTGGGGTTTTTTTTTTAATTTGTGACTGGGGAAAGGGTCACCAGTTAAAATACATCACTGTAAAATTTGCAATTTAAATTTCATTTCACGCCGGAATGTAGGAACAGTTTACATAAATAGTACCCATTAATCATTAAAAAGAAATGGAGATGTAAATTAGGCTGCTATTATTTTTTTCCCTGTGATTATTTATGGGTTGGTGATGAAATTTTTTTTCACAAGGAAGAAGAATTAAAGCTTTTTTGAAAGGAAAATCACATTCCTACAGAAAAGATAAACTTCAAGCAAGGAAAACAGAGTATTTATTGCTTTGACCCCCAAGGGCAACCACAGGAATGCAGAATTTGCTCTTGTTTACCTTTGAGGCTGAAGGTTCAGTGTAGCACCTTTTGTATTGTTTCTGCTCAGCCTGGCAGTTTTTGGCAATTCATTTTACACGACCCACTTTAAAGAAAAAGAATACAAAAGGAAACATCCGAGGGTAAAGAGTGTTAATTCATCAGCTGGTGTCGGGTGAATTAAATGCCTCTGTGATCAGCAGAGATAACAACAATCAGCATTTCAGCCCAGCCTTTCAGGACAGCCAGTTTTAAGGTATCCAGCTCCAGAAGCAGGAACAGTTCCTTATTTTTTCACTGGCAATTTCTAAGAACAAATGTGCATGTTCTTTCAGAGGAATATCCCCAGTCAGCAAAGAGCCAGGTTGTTCTGCGTCCTCTGCAAAACCTCTCACAGGGATCAGCTTTGCACAAAACCCCAAGAAAAAGGACTTTCCCTCCCAAAGATATCCGTGTACTGTGGAATATGATGTGAGGTGGATCACTTATGGTCCCTTGGCGTCGGTAGGAATGTGTTCTCATGTGAGAGACCTTCCCTAGGGATCACAGCAGGGGGTAGAATGAAATGATCTCCAAGGTCCCTTCCAGCCCAAACCATTCTGGGATTCTATGAATATATTTAGATTTTTTGCTAGAAATGAAGATAAGTAGAGAACCTACTGTTACACAACCATTTATTCTACTGTTTTAGGAGACCTTAGACCAGTTTAAACTCATTCACCTCATCACTCTTTTTGCACAACTGCTGGACCAATGAATGTTTTCCCCTGGCTGAAAGAGGAATCTCATCTGCTGCTCTGTTAGGGAAAAAATGGTGATCTTCAGATTATATTTACACGGTTTTATATTAATATAATTTTCCTTTTTTTCAAACTGTAGAGATCTCTAACAGATGGTGTCAGCTGCCTTTCCTGACTTTGGGGGAAAAAATCTTTATTCAAGTTTACATTATTTACATTATTTATATTATATTATATATATTAATAATATATATTTGCATATATATATAATAAATATATTAGTTTATTAGTGCTTTGGTTTGCACTAAAATTAAAACTTAGAACATACACACCTGTTACACAAAGATGTGTTGAAAGTTGATGGCGTATTATTTAAGCTCACTCTACACAAGACATTCCTAAAAGGATCAGTGGTTTGGATCAAGCTTCCCACATGGATCAGAGAACCCGTCCATAAATCCTTCTTTTTCCTCAGAGAAAAATGAAATGAGAAGAGTTTGTGATTCAAGAGCTCTGGAATGGTGGGAGAACCTGCAGCACATCAGAAAGACACTGTCCCACAGCCAGAACGTTCCTTCCACACGCACCAGGAGCAAGGAGGTGACAAAGAGTCTCTGGTTTTGAGGGCTGCAGCTTCCAGTTCCTGTTACCGTTGGAAGTCTCAAGTACTGACACATTAGGATTTCACTCACCTCGAATACACACTTCTGAATTCACCCTGAAAAGTTGTGCTCCCATCCTAATTCCTCTCAGATGAACTTGACCTTTCCCTAAATGAACCCCCATCAAAGAAAGGACTCCCCGAAGAAAGACTTTCCCAAAATTTTCCGAAGAATTTGGAAACAGAATTATAACTAAGAAAAACTGATTGTCCACGTGACTCAGTGTCGCTGCTTTTTTATAAGGCTTCTTTACTCACCAACCCACAGACTGTGCTTTGCAGTCAAGTCTGTCTTTACGCATTGTTTGACTTCTTACGGGGCCTTGGCTTGCAGCTGTAGCATCACTTAATTTATGATTTACAGGAGAGAGCCTGCTAACACTTGAAAAACAGCAGAAAAATAACAATTGCTGAAAGTAAATAATTCAGCATTCAAAAAACGAAAGGGGCTCTTTTTCTCTGCAATCTAATAGCTTCAAGGTTGATATTTTATCAGCTCACAAGTGCTCATGGTAAGGTTCTCAAGACACCATTCTGTCTTGTATTGTAAAGCTTACAATGGCACTTCTTCCAAGCCTGGCTTACTACACTATTCCCATTTTCATCTCTGTTATTACATTAATTGTCACTGCTTCAAGATGTGTTGTTGTATTAATGGTTTCAACCATAAAGGCTTATGAATGCATCTGCTGAGGCCCCCACAGACAGTGCAGAGCACCCCAGGGCTCTTTAGAGGGAAGCAATTTAAACATCAGCCTTTGCTGTGCATTCAAAAATCTCAGTCAAGGCCTCGTCAGCAGAAACTTTTTGTTTCCTCTGTGCATATTGGTTATTTCACCTGAGTATTAAACCCAGTGAGAAGATAGAAAGGCTTAACAGCCTTTTGTAATCTCCTTGTAGCTGTACACAGAAGGAGTGCTGAAGTTTCACTATATTATCAACTAGACCATTGGGCTGAACTTCTTCCCGCTTACTTTTCTCTCCCCCTTCCCCGCTTCACTTGAAATGGAAAATGAGGTCACACCTTATTCTATATCCCCAGCTGAACAGAAAAACACTAATAACTCACCCCATTCACAGGGGGAGAGAGTGAATAATCTAATTTAGGATTTCAAGAACAGCTGTCAGACAGAACAAGTTTGTGATGTTATTCCTGAAGGACAAGCAGCAGTCCTTGAACTCTGTATGTGGCATTCATTACGGTGCCTTGGCACAAGCCCAGGCACTGTCTCCTACAGACACCTCTTAAAAAATGTATGATGGCCTGGAGAGCACAGCAGGGCAGCAGAGACTCCTGAATTCTGCATATTAGCATATTCATTAACCATAATCAATAATTAATATGTCGCTTGGATGAAACATATGGATTACATTATGTCCTGGCTGGGACTGCTCTGAAAAGATTCATAAGAGTTCAGGCCATTGTTTACTAGGCAGATTTAATCTCAAAGTTCATCTTGGCATGAACTCTTCATCCTTTCTGTCAACTGGCAGTGCTGAGAACTTCCCCCTGGCAGGAGCCATCCCTTGGGAGCAACGCCAGGCTTGCTGATGGCAAGACTTGCTTTCCTCAGGTGCCTTTTGCAGCTCCTTCAGAGGCATCTGAGGTGTTCGGGGGGTGTTTGTAGGGCAGAGCAGCCCAAGGGAGCACAGACAATTAAAGGAGGGGAGCCCTGCTGATGATCACACCTCCTGCACCTCCAGGAGCATAATCATACTGAGAAAAAAGGACTCCAACTAAAGAAAAATTACAGAGCAACCTCTGTTTCAGCTATTAGAGCATATTATGACTCTCCTCCTGTTGAGGCAAGTGGGGGACTTCACCGGAAACTTCTGTACTAGAGCCTGAAAATACCCTGAAACAATATTCAACTGAGCCTGCTCCTTTCAGAAGGAAACATCTGAACATCAGCTTTATAATTAAATAATAATAATAGAAATCCATTCTAGGTTTGTTTTGAAATGGCCAATACATCTTTGAACTGGCAAATGTTACAAACGCTTATTGGAACAAAAAAATTCCAAACCCAGCCTTTCCCCTTCCAAATACGTCCTCTCCCTTCACCCACCCTCAGCACAGGGTGCATGTCCGTCCTTTTCTCCCTCCCTGCAGAGCCATGAGCTGCCTACCACCTAGAGCAGGGAAGTTACAAATAAACAGGCTTTCGATGCATTTTCCATTCTCCACGAAGTTGTCACACCAAGTGGGAAGGGGACCAGAGGAGCAGACTGCACACTATTTTGTAGAAGTGGTTGGACACATCAGTCTCCTGTCGAACAGGGGAGGGAAAAGATGAGATAAAACTGTCATTGCAAACTCGAGAATTTCCCGCTCTGTATCTGTCGCTTCCTTTGCGTTGGTCTCTGTCTCAACCAGATTTTGTCTCTGTCTCAATCAGATTTAAGTGCTGTTCCCTTGAGTTCCCAAATGATATTATTATCATTTCAGAAATATTAAAGGACTGTGACACTCACAACAGTGTAAACTATTTTTCAACAAATTCTGATTTCGAATGTGACAAGAAATGTTAATGTAGGAGATGGAGACCCCTACAGAAAGATTATGTAACACACTCAGGTTTTCCCTCTAAAAATCCATTTCCATTGAATTATTAGCTTTTCAAAATGAAATATTTCTGAGAGATGATTTAATTTCCCCAAGAGCTATTGGCCTTTGCTTGAAATGAGATATTGGGTTCTGTCCCTGATGATTAATTTGGGAGGTGATGAATAGAGTCAGATGCAGAACTTGTGCCTTACACATATTAATAATATCCGAATTTAAGCATTTTTACCCATTTCAAAAGAATGTTATGACATCTAGAAAACAAGAAGAACACGAGTGGGTTATTTAACAACACGATTTATGACAAAAATAAACAAATTAAGAGTCCAGGTGTGAAACTGCTAAACAAGGCTGGGCTGTACAATTCCTCTCCACTAAAACCTTTACACAGATAAACGTTTTGGGCCTGGATGTTGTTTGTCTTTTGCTTTCAGATTTTTATACTCTTCATTTCTTATTAGCAAAAGCTTTTTAAAAGGCTAAAATGTAACTACCAATAAAACTGGACGCTGCATTATGATAAATCACGACCAGAACCACAGCCTGCATTCCAAATTGTTAAAGAACAAGTCTTCAAATAAGGAAAATCATTGTTAAGCTAAAATTTCCTCTGTTTTTATTTAGCTGTACCCAACAGTGTTGATCACAGATTTTTTTTTACCACAAAACATTCATCATCTGGTCACAAACACATTTCTAATTCTAACTTCTCATCAGAAAATCAGGGAAAAAAATAAGAACAATTCACAGACACAGTTTTCTTCTCTCTGCCTTCTCCAGCACAATTCCTTCGCCTCACTCTCTTGTTCTACCTAACACATACTCTGTATATCAATAAAAGGCAAGAACTGATTACAGAATCACAGCATTGTTGAGGCTGGAAATGACCTTTAAGATCATCAAGTCCAACCATCAACCCAGCACCACCACTGTGGTCACCGCTAAACCACGTCTACAGGTTCAGGTCTCTGCTGGTAGCAGAATTATGGCTTTAAGACCAAAGTGGACACATTTTTACAACCCAAATGGTGCTTCCCACCCCTTGGAGACCCCAGAATTTCAGTCTGAATTTCAGTCTCCTCCCTGTAACCTCATTCAACTCACATGTGTATTTATATGTTAGTCACACATTCAGTTCTGACCCAAAGATGTGGCAGAGACTTCACCACATCCCAGGATAAGCTGTTCCCAAGGTGAACAGCCCTCAGGGGTAAGATCTTGGGACTTAATCTTAGCCTAAATTGCTACTTCTTACTGGGAGTAAACAACCAGTAGTTCAAAGAAAGCTAAAAAATTAGACTTTTAATTTAAAGATATAATTTTAATTTAAAAAAATAAGATCCCTTACCTGGAGTTATCAGACTCTGACAGAAAATGCAGGCGCCACAAGCCTGTGGGTGAAAAGCATCTTTGTCCCATTTTTAAGGTGATGAAAGAGCCCAGGCAGGAGCTCAGCACTCACGTGGAAGACACAGGCACCCCTGGATGGGCAGCTTGTTGCAGAGCCAGAGTTGTGTGGCACCAACCCACTCGTAACCAGCCCATCATTGCACAGATTGTGCCACTACAGAGCCCATTTCGACCTTCTTCAGAAACACCTGGAAAGAAAAAGCTAAATACTCTTTTATTACATAACAAACTTGTTTCCAAACCCCATAACTGCATTTTAGAAGCCTTGTTTTGAAGTAAAAAGCTGGAGGCAGCTGAACGATTTATTGGATATTGGGAAGGAATTGTCCCCTGTGAGGGTGGGGAGGCCCTGGCCCAGGTTGCCCAGAGAAGCTGTGGCTGCCCCTGGATCCCTGGAAGTGTCCAAGGCCAGGTTGGACGGGGCTTGGAACAACCTGGGACAGTGGAAGGTGTCCCTGCCTGAACTTTAGGGTCCCTTCCCACCCAAACCACTCTGTGGTTCTCTGACTGCTTGAAAATGTGGAAGAGTCGGTGCCTGCAAGTGGCAGGTTTTTCACCTGAAATGCTCCTTGTAACCTTCTCGTCAGCAAAAATCAGATGTTTGATACGAGCTTTGAGGTCCCTTCCAAGCCAAACCATTCTGTGGTTCTGTGATTCTGTAAAACAGAAATCTTTAGACTTTTTCCAGCTTCCTGTTTAAATCTCATGCCTACACATGTTTCTACCTCACCTGCAGTACCAGACAAGGTGTCTCACAATTCATACCCTTTACTTAACCCCCAAAAATTGAGAAATCGTGTTGATATTGCTAAATACAGACAATCACCTGCATTTCTGAGGAAAAGATACCTTTAGTTTGTAGAACAAGAGGTTTAACACTAAACACACTTTTTTTTTCATGGATTTTCATGACTTATTTCACAGTTTCAGACACATTAGCCTAAATAGCCTGGCTGATCCCCACAGTATGAACAGAACTGTCCCTTAGTAATGAATAAGCCAAGTCTACTGACAAGTCTTTTGTGCCATTCTGTCCATACAGGAACATCTCTTTTTTCCATGTTATCCTCATATTCCCAAATAGAACACCCAGGAATTTTTGCTACTGATGCAGAGATTTGAAACTCTGATACCACAAAGTAATTTTGCTTTTTGGGTACTTTTAAAAAATAAATATTGCAGGCATTCAAAAATACAAATTAGGGAAATGCTCTTGGAATTCAATTTTAAAGCAGTAACTAGAAAAAAATTTTAAATTAGACCTCTGCAATTTAGTTACTAATCCCAGTACACTTCTTTAACATAAACTTGATAGCTGTTTCCCACTTATATTTAAGTCTCTCTCTCTCCCCTTGATTAAATATTATGTAGCAATATGGAGCAGTGCAAAACTCTGAGTTGTAATGATAATTATAATTCATTAAATATTGATCAAATTAAATCTAAAATTGCTTGGATGTCATTCATTTGCTAAATATAAAATAAAATCCTGCAACATGCAAATAACTTAGTAGCTGTGTACATAAACTAATAAAACGAAAATGTGCATGGTAATATTCTCAGTGAGGAAAGAAGTTCTCCTGAAACTAAAAACTAATTTGATCCAGTTGATGATCCCTGTGACTGCCCTTGAAAGGCTGCTATTGGACGCTGTCACCAGCAGCACAGTTCAGAATGCAGTATTACACTTTTTCACATTAAAAAAAAAGTCACATGAAAGTTTCACCGCACTTGGGAGTTCCCAAGTGCATATTAAACACCTGATTTTTGCAGACAAGGTTACAAGGAACATTTCATATAAAAAACTGCCTCTTGCACACACCGACTCTTCCGCATTTTCAAGCAGTCAGAGAACCACAGAGTGGTTTGGGTGGGAAGGAACCTTAAAGCTCATCCAGTTCCCCCCCTGCCATGGGCAGGGACACCTTCCACCAGCCCAGGTTGCTCCAAGCCCCCTCCAACCTGGCCTTGGACACTTCCAGGGATCCAGGGGCAGCCACAGCTTCTCTGGGCAACCTGTGTCAGGGCCTCCCCACCCTCCCAGGGAAGGATTCGTTCCTTCCCTCCTTCCTTCCCAACGCTGCCTTTGCTGTGTCCTGCACTCCTGGTACTCTCAGACGTGGCACGATGCCCCAAATACTCTGAGCCCAGGCATTTCACCTTCATGTTTCCTTCACAGGCAGCTCAAATCCGTGTTCCCTGAAAGCACTACCCGGGCTTTCAGCAAGGACCATCTGGTCTGCTGACATCAGGACAAGTCACTCTTCACCTGCCTCCACGGTGTCCCGGCAGGCAGGGAGCCTGGGCTTCAGCCCAGCATGGGAAGGACAAGATGTCTAATAGGGTTTGGAAAGGAGAATGATACATAAAAGCTGTTAAGAGTCCCTGAAAATTCTGCTGCTCGCCATTTTTCTTCAGCCAGGCTCACTTATTTCAGCCTTGGTTCAAGAGACTTTTAAATTCATTCATAACCTTAAGAAAATGCATTGCTATTTTGGGTTGTTTCAGAGTAGATTTTTTTTTTTTTTCCCCTGAATTAAGGTAAGCTTGAGATTTAAAGAAAAAGGATTTTGAAGGGAGTCAGATGAACAGGGATGCTTGGGCACCACCTCATATAGAGAGAGATGAATTTTGTGAGAGACAGAAGCTTGAGAGTGGGAATGACAAGCACACACACAATTACAGAGAGCTGGAAGAGCAGAATGCACAACTATTTGGCCAGAGAGCAGCTCTGGTGAGATCTCCTTCCTTACAGCTGGTGAAACTCAGCAATTTCCTACATTCTCTCTGTTTCATCAACAGACATTTAAAGAACCATCAGTTCTTGTCACCAACTCTGGTTGCCCAGCACAGCACAAATTGACTGACAAGACCCACAAAATTTCCACCCCTGGAGCCAAAGTTGAGAATGCACAATGGATTTTAACTCTGAGTTAAGATCGAGCACCGGGGGAAGGAATAAGAGGACATCAAGAAAGAAATGTTTACATGAGAAATTATTTTAACAACTAAATCAATTGTATCACAAAATTTCACAGAGATGTGACCATGCTAAACCTGACACATGTTCCTTGAGCAAGGCAGAGGACAAGTGAGAGGGTAACACCAACACAGGCGCCAGAGCAGAACCTCTTGAGCAAGACTGGTTTACTTTTTAGATGGCAATTTATGTGAACAAGCAGCAGTCTGAGCTGTTTGTCAGAAAATGAGTTTATAGCAACAGAAACGTGAGGATTCATTCTCCCTGAGCAATGCTCTGGTGGTGAATACACCACAGCACTTTGGCAAAGCAGAGAGCAAAGCCGTTGATGCTCAAAACACTTAGACTGATAACTGATATATACTGATAACATTAATATATTATCCTTTATTGATAGGAGATCAATATGGGCTCATTCACTTGGAGTTAAAGCAGGATAAAAAGGATTACTGACCATGTCCGGCTAAGACAGAGTGAGAGACTACGAGGAAATCCATGTCACAGAAACCAAAATCTCGTTCTTGTTTTGAAGAAAAAGGTTTATAAAAAGTCTAAAAATCAAGATGAAATGTCTTTGATTTGGAATTCATCCCTGAAATCAGCACCTCTCTCCAACTCCCTATTCATTTGTAACAATAATCTGCTGTTTATATGTGAGCAGTAAAATTAAATTTAATTGTTCATCAAGGTGTATTTTGTTATAGTGACTCCAGCTACAGTTTTTAGGAGATCATGGCATAAATCCACATATTTCATATATTTCAACTGAAGGCTCTGTGGTCAGTTCAGGGTGGTTTTCTTCATACTCCAAAGGTGCTGATTTCAACTCAAAATACGTGTTCCCTGGCTTTTTTTGTGGGAGTTGGTGCCTCTCCCAGCCCTGGCATGTCTCTAAGTAAATAAAAGAAAGTTTGGAGGTCCATCCATCCTGGTGACAGTTGGCAGACAGGCAGTTTTATGGAGTGTTAAATTTTCACAACCCTGTTGTATTTCTTTCCTCCCTCTGTGAAATAATGACACCCATAAAAGCTTGGATGGAAAGATTATCTAAAGTTATTACAGAGAAATATAATTTAAGGGAAAAAACGGAGTACTAGCAATGTGTAGGAAAACAAGCAGATGTTTTCACTGAGACTGACAATTAATTTCTTACAATTAATTATTTCTCCACATTCTTCTTAATTCTATAGATGTAAGTACTTAGAAAGATTTGGATTTAAGCCATGATGTCCTAAAAGCTGTAGCTGGAGTCACTATAACAAAATACACCTTGATGAACAATTAAATTTAATTTTACTGCTCACACATAAATAGCAGATTATTATTACAAATAAATAGGGGATTGTTAGTAAATTCAAGACTGCAGCTTGTCTTTGTTGTTACACATTATAGCTGCTGGACAATTATTATTAAGTTTAATTATACACAGTGGGAAATAAAATGCCTGACAGAAAATAAACTTCATTAAATAAGATTATTTTAGTAGGCTGAGTTACATGGTTTAACTCTTATTTACATCATGGTCTGTTCACATTACACTGACAACGAATGCAATTAGTAGCATCAGATCCTGAAATATGATATAAATTATACTTACATGAACTGGAAGCCTGTTTGATATGGAGGTAAATCATGGTTCAAAATTTTAATACACTGAAGAAACTGAAAATCTCAGTTGTGTTAAAAAGCCTTCAGATAACTGAGGGCCAGGCAACGGTTTGGAATCAGTGAAATCATCACATTTTCATGGACAAAAGACAGAACTTCAGCTGGCAGGGTGTAATTAAGGAAAGACACCACCTTTACCATCTTTGTTTGAGCAAATGACACAGCAAATACTATGAAAGAAATACAAAAGTCAGTACAAAATTGAATATTCTTTATCAAAAATCCGGGCGAGCTTTTGCTGCCAAAACTCTCCATTAAAACAACTCAGGGCTCTTGAGTGACAAAGCCAACAGTGCCACACACCACCAAGGCCACCAGTGCCCACGTGTTCCCAGGAACAACCACAGCTCTGCAATCTGAGACCAAAAGAGAGACTTTTAGGGGTTTTTTAAAGTAATAAAAAATGGCCAGACTGAGAGAGGAAGTTTTAGTCCCCGAAGTGGAAAGTTTTAAGGGCAGTTTAGAGCAGTTCCATTGCCCCAAGTGTCTGGAAGATTTGGGAGCTGAGTGAGGATGTCCCAGGAATGCACCAATGCACATGATTGGGATGATTGATCCATGTGCCACACAGATGGAGGAGCCCTAATTGCATGCCAATAAGGAAAGAAAGCCTGCTAATAAATGTTCCTAATAATATTCCTTTGAATTTTCCACTTTGAAAACTATATCAAAAAATTCTCTATTACACTTCTTTACACATAGAATATATTTCTGTGGAAGCCTATTCAATCTATATATAGTTTATTAGTTGTATAGCTATTAATTTTTTAGGGCTTTTTCAAATTACCTTATGACAAATACAAGAACTTGTCAGGTCATAAGACCTGTTTATTTCTACCTGTCTACAGAACTTGAGATCTTGAAATATTTTCAGGTGCATTCTCATCTCTCTATGCTCAACCTACTCCAATGTTCATTTTAGGATTTTAAATGCTACCAATTGCATAATTAATGCTACACAATTCTCTCTGACTTCCTCTGTTTCTAGACAAGAGGGAAAACTAAAGAGGCCTCAGTGCAGAAACCTTTTTTTAAAGGTCACCTTTATTATAGCAGAGATTATCTCTCCAGGTTCTCAATGTTCAACATCCCTGCTTTGACTGAACATCATCCTAACATGCCGTGACTATAAAACAACCTTTCCCCGGCCATCTTGCTGTGGGTAATAGACAGAAATTCTTAAATATAATTAATGGCTGGGTATAACCATCTGTTTTCCATGTATTTTCCAGAGCCACAGGATTGTGACGTGCAGGTTGATACATGGCTGCCAGTGATGTTAAGTAATCATTTATGTCCTGGGAAAGCACTGTTTTGTGTTTTTCATTCGCTGTAGCCCAAGAATCTAACGGCAGACAGGTAATCTAAGAGCCATTAAATGTGTAAATGATGCAGTCATTTACAGAGTGGAAGGAGGAGACAAATCTGTGAGGCACTTTGGTAAGACCATCATCTGAAAGCCACGACATTATCAAACCTTTCCACAGCTAATGCATTCAAACCCAACACAGTAAATTTGTTAATGCTGTCAAATGCTGTTTATTCCACACTGCTTTATCTGTCAGGGGCAAATGTTTGCATTATCACTCCTTCTGAGACATCCCTTTATGTTGCCCTTGTAGCAGAGAACAGAAATACCGAGTGTTTTAGCACTTTCCAAAAGAAGAAAAAAAAACACCCAGTGAACAGATTGTTCAGTTTTAGTCTCCATTAGTGAGTTTCAAATTCTGACAGAGGAAAGCTCAGTGATTTAAATAACATTTCAATCATTAATCACTCAAAATTATGGCTGAGAGAGTTGAGAGTTTCACAAGAACGAAGCAGGCTGTGGCTGAAGCTGCTCCACAGTTAAGTAAAACCCTCATGAATCAAGGGAAACATCTGGGGGGACTGTTGGTGCTTCCATTTTTACACGTTTCCCCAAGCCATTGTTTTAAATTTATACCACGAATTTAGCATGATTTCCAATCCTTATGTAAGCTGGAGAAATACAAGGATGTTTCATGCTTAAAATCTAGCTTTTCAAATTATGCTGCATTTTCAGCAACCTTGACAAACCTGTGGGGTGATCGTTCCTTCCAGTGTATCACTGCAAGTTTGAAAAAAACCTAGTTATCTGGTTCATCTGGTACAGGACTTGAGAGACAGGGAAAGATAATTCTGTGGTGTGAGAAACATCTCCAATTAAATTTCAGAGACGGCCAAATGGAGCGAAACAAAGAACTTTAATCTCAGCACGCTGGGTGCGGTCAGCGTCGTGCCAGAGCCTGAGAGCACACGTGGATGGGAGGGACGAGTCCTGTTAAGGTCCCTTGATTTACAGAACCACTCCCCCGCTCCTCCCATGCCAAGCCCTGCTCCTTTTCTTCCTAACAAGGTGGTACAGCCTTGTTGTTGAATCCCATTGGGTCGCTCAGGGCCGGCTCTCACCTTCCTTCCCCAGTCCATGGGTTGTCTTCTCTGACCTACCAGGATGTTTCCCTGTCCCACCGCGTGGTCCCCTGGCAGTGAGCCCAGACTGCTCTCTCTGCCTTACACGTTTTCCAGTGCCTTTACACTGTGAGTAACTGAGAGTGGACCTGCAAGCAGCAACCAGCAACTGCAGGCAGCCCACCAGTCCCCAACCACCAAATGACTCCCCAGTCCCCCAGACAAAACAACCTGCAGGCACCTCAACGTGAGGCAACCATGAAAACTCATGCTTGTAAGAAAACCGCCTTATGTATTTCCTACATGTGGAAAAGGTTATTCAAAAGGTTATTCAACTTGGGCATGTCCAGCCTGGCACGGATTTGTCTGTGTAAAGATCCCCAGTTAGTTTCAGTGCCAGCTATGACTCTGCTCCTTCCCTCTCACCCACCATACAGGCTGTGTTCTGGTAGGTTATGATTTTCCCAATTAACTAAAATCCAGTTATTTTCAGCTCAGATTAGCAGCTGAGATCACATCCCTTGTGGTGGCTAAAGCCACTGTCTGATACTTCCAAGCACAAACCTCACAAATACATTGGTGCTGCCTTTGTGATCCTGTTACAGCACCTTACAACCATCACCAATATCCACTAGAAATGACCCCCGTTAGCTCACAATCTCCACTGGACTTGGGCTCAAATGTGAAATTAATGGTTTAGGTGCTGCATTAGGAGGTTTATCAAAGCACCTCTACGCTTATCCAGATACCTCCAAGCAATTCCAGAAGATTATGATGCCACAGTGACTACGATTGTTTTCTTACTTATCTGTGGCATTTTCTGGGTTTAGGGATGGGAATTTTCACACTTTACACTGAAAGGGAATAGGAGTAAGCAAATGCAGCTTCAGGACTGAATCTGGATCAGGACACAACTTGCTCCTGGGTGCTCACATCCAAGGCTTTCTCTCCCGGCCAAGGATCCTCTTTTGATCAAGATGTTGCACTTTCGGTGGAAAATGGTGCCAAATTTGGCATTAGTGCCCTACTATTAAATGCATAAAAGCTATGTGCACACACATAAAAAAGTAACAACACTCACTGCAAGATCTGGAGGCTGAGCTGCTGGAAGTGTCACCAATGAGGTCACTTTGAGCCCTACAAAAGGTTTGTGATGCCACAAAAAAAGGGCTCCTGGTGGGCATGACTTTCTCTACTGACTTCCAAGGACCCCTGAGAAGATCAGACATCCCCAGTACATTTTGGATAACATATAAATCATTGTTCTCCACCTACTAGGACATGACAAGAGCTTCTTTCTCAGGATGTTTTCCAAAGGTCTCACTTTACTACATTTACCTGATGTTCTTCCTCATTTCCTGCCGTTTGAAAGTAACTAATACAAAACCAACTGACTAAACCTACGAAGATCATCCTTGTTTGTTGTGTAACAATAGAGATCCCTGGCAGATGTACTTCAAAAAAAAAGCGCGTCTCCCTCATTAACCTGTACAGAAAGCACTCTCTAGGAGAACAGAAGCCACTGCGTTAGTGGGCAATTAAACCCCTCAGATATGTTTCATACCACATTCCAGGCACGTGCCAATATTTAAGCATCTGCCAGATAGCAGGTGGTTTGAAAATCATTATCTTTTCAAATTATGGTGCTAATGGCATGTGCGAAATGACTGAAAAAATTACATGTTTCCCCTTCTCCATCATTAAAATGAAATAAATTGCTGCAGTACATTATGTAAAGCTCGAGAAGCACAAAGCACGGGCAAACCTGGCGAATTCGTTTTCCACTCTGCTCCATTACTGAGGCCTCTCCCATTAATGATGGACAATATGCTGTGATATTCAACTTTTATGACTTCCCTCTACCTGGAATAACTAAAGACGACTGAAAGCATCAGCTGGTTCTCAAATGGAACAGAGCTTGGTAATTAGGAACAATCAGCCAATTCTTGGAGCAGCATTGACAGATAGCGCAGTCTGGCCAGAAAAAGAGTGAAGAATTCCTGTAAGAATATAGGGAAACACTGTTGAGAGGGGGACAAGGGAGAAAATTCAGGAGGGAAGTTGAGTCCAGGGAGAAAGGAGGGGTGGGAGGACAGGGTTTTAAGATTTGGGTTTGTCTCTCATTACCTGACTCTGATTTGACATTATTTCTCCAAGTCAAGTCTGGTTTGCCCATGGCAGTAATTCCTGAGGGATCTCTCCCTGTCCTCATCCCAAGCCATGAGCTTTTCCTCCTATTTTCTTCCCCCTGTCCAGCTGAGGAGGGGAATGATGGAGCGGCGTTGGTGGGCACTGGGCATCAGGTGGAGTCAACCCACCACACCAAGACAGACAAATTCCTGGAGGTTTTTGGTCTTCCTTCAGTTCAGAGCTCACAGTGAGTGAGTTCCTAGTTCTCAGAACAACTCAGTAAATCAGGAATTTAGTTTCTTTTCTGGAAGCTTGGTGTGGTTTGGGTGGAAGGGCCCTTAAAAATCATCTGGTTCTGACCCCTGCCATGGGCAGGGACACCTTCCACTAGACCAGGTCGTTCCAAGCCCCGTCCAACAGATGAAGTTTCTGAGGATAAAACACTTTTGAAGTCCTTGTTTTGGGTGCCCAGTTGCTGAGCATGGCAGTGTTTTTTCTCTTTTCTGAACCATTCCACACATCCTGCCAGGTGACACGGGCATTTGAAAGCAGGAAGGATGTGTCCAGGACTATCCTACTCCTCTTCATCCATTTGTCATAGAATGGCCTGGGTTGGAAGGGACCTTAAAGGTCATTTAGTTCCAATCATGACCATAGATGTCCTGGGTGAAACCAGCTGCTGGCTCAGAGGGAAAGGTGAGTTTTTGGTTCACCCAGTGAGCATGACACTTGGAAACTTGGGAGAAACCTAGGTAACCACCTCATTAGGAGACAACCTGAAAACAAGAGATGTTTAAGTATATGGCTTTCAGGGTCTCCCCATATTGCAAACTACTGGAAGAAAGGACTCAGGCTCTATCATAAAGTCAGGCAGCCAGTTAAGGATTTCGGTAACAGGCTGAGTTGATTTTGGGCTGGAAAAGTTTTCTGAAATAAGTTAAGCAAGACAGTTCATCTCTTTTTTTTTTTTTTTTTTAATTTTAAACCATGTCTATTAAATGAATAGTCGCTTCAAAAATTCCTCCTGTTTCCAGGTCCTGAGCATTTGAGGTGATTCGAGACTTCCAGATATTTGATATCAAGATAAGTGCCAGTTAAAATGATGCATGAGCAATGGGAAAGTGTTCCTAAGTATTGGAGGAGAGCTGTTATGTGCTTTAGCTCAGTAGCCTTCTGGCACAGCCCATAAAGACAACACAATAGGGAAGATTTACTATGGGAAGGAGCTGTAAACAAGGCGCTAGTCAGTGCAAAAGCGAGCTGCAGTGCAGACACAAACCCAAGTACCATGCAATCCAGGCACATTTCTATTTTGCTACCTAAAACAAACATATAAAAATCATAGCCCATTCAAACTGGATTTTTTTTTTTTTTTCATTTCAGAGAGGATGGGTGCTTTGGAAAAGCCTTGCAGTTTCCAAGGACTTCACGCTGTGAGTTAAAACACCATTGCAGCATCAGTGATCCCCATTATATCTTGTCTGCGCCCATCCTTTATTGCCTTTTCCATATTACCTGGTAGCATCAAAAGATCTGCTCCATTTACTTTAATCAAAAGTTCCCCACAAGTATCTCTCATTAGTATTTAGTCTGAATGAAGCACCTCATCAAAATCTCCAATGATTCCACTGATCACAGCCCACCCAGCTGAAAGGCAAATAGAAGCAAAGCCACCAAATTGGTATCATAAATCATACAAAATGGGTTTTCCCCTAAATATTTCCAGCTTCATTAATTAAGAGAGCATTACCAAGCCTCTTGAAGTCCTCAGTGAGTTTTAAGAGTAGAGTCGTGTCAGTGGCCTCAGGTCACCTGCATCACTTTGTGCATATTGAATTATTTACCTGGGAGACACAGAGCAGCTCAATATCAGAAGTGACCCATTTGAGAGGTTTCTGCAACACTTGGATTGAGATCTTCTGACTATTAACTCCAGTTAACCGTGGCTAAAGCTTTCTGAACCGTTGTCTTCATGTTTTTATAGTAAAGGAGGTTGGATGGCCACTTCGGTTTTAGCACCATAACCAAAACAAGACTCTGGAAATTGCAGATTGTTTTGTTTCCTCTCCCACCAGGAATGTGATGGATGATGGATGTGATGATGAGCAGTATATGCACACCTGGCTTCAACCATGGAGATAATGCATTTTAAGCCTGTGCATATGACCCAGCAATATCTACAGGGGCCACAATCCTTTCAAACCCCATAAACTAAAAAAAAAAAAAAAAAAAAAAAACTGGGCAGACAAACTTGCCTGCCAAGTTTTAGNAAGACCTTTTACCCCCATAAAAAAAAAAAAAAAAAAAAAAAAAAAAAAAGAATTGGAAATGTGAGTGGAAGATTCAGGAGAAAATTGAAATAAAAATCATTAAGAAATCTTGCTACTGAGACAGCAAACATTGCAATATTGATCGGGGGACTTCTCCTCTGCATTTCTGCTGTGCACAAATTAACTTTCCTTTCCCATCTAGGGCTCTAATTTTTATTCTTCATTACATTAAGGAGCTGTCCTTCACAGTTAATGGCAGATACAAATATGCAGATAAAATATATAAAAACTATTAAGTAGTTTTGCGTCCAGGAGAACTCTTTTAAAAAAACCTGTTTGCAGAAAACAGTCACTTCAGAAGACAAGAGGCTACAGGCCACATTTTTAGTGACATTTACCCAATGAAAGACACGGAGAGATTTTAGGGCAGGAACCTGTTAAGATGTTCTAAATTTGCATCATTATTCACGTAAGCACTTGTGGAATATTCTCCTCTGTCACGTTTGAAAATGTAATTTCAACTCCTGATTTGCTCAGGCTTTCTGAAACAGGCCCCCACTGTGAAGAGGGCTCGTAAAGCACTTTAAAAGGTAGTTACAGAAAACAAAATGCATAAATGCTGTAACAAGTACACCAAGATTGCTATTTAATCTGAGATCACTTCTGGCATTAAAATTTTACAAATACTTTCAAACCTCTGCACGTGGAAGGTGATGATTAAGGTTTCCCTATTCATCACTGCAGCACGTGAGAGGCTGTTTGGTGAAGTGATTAATACCTTTTGGTCCTGCTAAGGACATGCTGCAGTGCTTTCACTGCCCAGCCTTCTCCACTCCCTGCCTGAAATTTTCATGGCGGAAGCAGAGAAAGCACAAAGAACACAGGAATAAAATCTCACCATCTCTGCTCCGAAGTCAAATGGTGGGTGGCAGAACAGGCGCAGGAGGCAGAGAGTTTTTGGGCAGGGCGTTACAACACGGCCCAGGAGCAGTGCTGTCCATCTGCAGCACCCTTCACTGCACGCTCACTTCACTTGCTAAAAATTGTACTCCAGAAATCTGCACAGCCAAAAGTGGGACACTACAAGCAAACCTCAGCTCACATTTCCCAGCTGCTGGTGTGCTTATTCTTCCCAAGATCATGAATTTTGGAGATGACACCTTGTTTCGAACACTTTGGTTAAAGTCTTCAGCTCATCCTGCCAGAGTTCATCCCAAATGCCTTCCAAAATTCATGCTAGGCCCGGTTTTCATTGAGATGGACAAGAACTGGATGGAATGGAAAAACTGAAAACATTTTTTTTTTATGTTTTTACCCTTCCCTGTGAGGGTGGGGAGGCCCTGGCCCAGGTTGCCCAGAGAAGCTGTGGCTGCCCCTGGATCCCTGGAAGTGTCCAAGGCCAGGTTGGATGGGGCCTGGGCTAGTGGAAAGTGTCCCTGCCCAGGGCAGGGGGTGAAAAACAATGATCTTTAAGGTTCCTTCCAACCCAAACCATTCTGGGCTTCTGACTCAGGGCAGAGTTTGATCCTTGTCCTGCCAAAGGTACCATGTTTCAGGACTAAAACAGGACTTAGAGGAGTTCACATTTTTCATTACCAAGAAGCAAAGAGAGGACTTGCTGATAAACTGGAGGGAACACGAGTTTGGGGTTCTTTTTTAGTTTTCATGGGTTGGAGAAGATCTCTGAGCTCAGCAAATCCAGTCACTAACCTGAGGTTGCCAAGCTCGCCACTAACCCACGTCCCCAGGTGCTTCTTCCTGTCCTATTGCTGGTTACCCCAGAGCAGAGACAGACCCCCCACCTGGCCACAATATTTAATTTCAATAAATCAAATAATAACATAAAATAAAATAATAATAATGAATAATTATATTAAATAAGAGAACTTGAAGGCCAATCTGGAACCTCATCCTGAAACTGGATTTCACAAATGGAAATGCTGAAGAATCATTTTTAAGTGCCCAATCTTGGTTGTCTTTAACGTTGCACATTAATTACACATGGGTTAATAGAATAATTCTTTTACTTATAATTAAAATCACTGTTGGGGCACAACAGTGAAAGACTATATAAATAACTTCAGCAAGGCAATGAGAAAATAAGTGGAAAAACAAACCAGTTCAAAAGATAGTGCTGAAGAGTGAAGAATCAGGGTGTTTGTGGGGGGTTTTTTTGCAGATTTGACTATTTCATCTGAAATAACACCTTCTGAGCAGTGGGGTACAGAGAAAAAGAGATCAATTTTAAATTCTCCTTTTTTTTAGTGGAAAGCAAACTTGTTTCAAAATCCCCAATGGCTGAAACAAATGGTTATCCAAGTGAATGGGAGCCTAATCATGTACCACAGGTAGTAAATGTAATGCTGTGTTTCAGTGATTTTATGGATAAGGAGCTCATTTGTGTGCCATTTCCAATACGAGTTTTATGACTAACACTAATAAATAGAAGAAAATATGTTCTGATTTTTAATAAAATGCAGCTTCTTATCACAGCAGTTTATCTCAGTTACAGCAGTGTCTTCTATCTGGGGACAAAGTTAGGGCCAAGCTTAAAAAGCAAGTTAAGATGTGTTTAAGTCTGCTCAGCCCTGCACAAATACACACTGTACTCTTTAATTGCTTACCACCACCGCCATTCCTCTGCATAAAGTTAATCGGCAATAAACTTCCCATGAGAGTAGGATTAAAAAGGACTGGAAAAAAAAAAATAAA
This sequence comes from Oxyruncus cristatus, assembly GCA_013399855.1. NCBI lineage: Eukaryota > Metazoa > Chordata > Aves > Passeriformes > Cotingidae > Oxyruncus > Oxyruncus cristatus. The sequence goes on from VXAY01005805.1 coordinate 67,519, forward strand.
ATAAAAAGAAAAGAAAGAGGAAAAACCTGAAAGCTGCTTCCCTGTGCTTTTGCAGGAGTCACCTTTCCCCAGCAGCCACCAAACCACGATTACCATACGACAGATCACAGCGTGGCATCTCCTGTTTTAATTTCCTCCCTGTGAAGAAAGTTTCTGCCCTTTCCTTTACCTCCAAGCCGGCCTCTTAGGTTGCATAAATCAATACAGCAACATTTGCTTTGACAGAGCTAAGCCAGTTTGCCACAATTGATGATACAAGCCCTTGTCTGCACACCCAATTAAATATTAATTAAATACGAGCAAACAAACAGAATCTCTTGCCAGCAGAGGACGTGAAAGCCTCTCCTATGTTAACTATTACCACTGTCAAGCAGGACCTTGCAGATGAAGGTCTGGAGCTTGCAAGGAGGCAACTGTGGTGGAGGAAGTGAATCCAAAATTCCTGTGCAAAGCTTTTGAAACACTGAGAAGTTTCAGTCCTATGAGGCTGTATCAACATCCTGCCTCCTTACTGAGCTCGCACTTGCGTCCTGGTTCATCCCAGGCCGTGGAGGATGTGGATTTATCGTGTTTTCTAATGGGAATTGGCTCCCAAGCATCTCTGCAGAGACAGGCAAGACCAGGTGGAATTTCACCTTGCCTGTAGTAATTTTACACTGCCTGTAATTATTTCAAGATCTAGAGATAATTCTAGGTATAATCTAGGTATAATTCTGAAGGGTTAAAATATGGGAGAGAAAGGTTCTGTAGGCCGGAATTAACCAGGCCAGGTACTGACAGAGGGATAAACTTGCTCCATAATTCAGTTCAAATCAACCTTTGGGACCAAAAAGCTCACCTTTTAAAAGCAAAATCGCCTTGAAAGGGGAAAAATGGGAGGAGGATAACCAAAGGATTATAAAAATCCTCTTTCCTACCTGCTTGCTAACTCCACAGACCTGAGTGGATGTCAGCCCATAATGAGCTTAATGTCCCAGCTGAAGTCATCCCAGTTATTTGCAGTTCACCATCAGAGTGGGCAATTTACAGCAGAAGTCCTGAAGACCATCGTTGTCACCCATTCAGCCACAAGGGTCATAAATCCAGAATGATGGATCACTCCTTCCTTTTGCTGAGAAAGGGAACTGCCATTTTTTCCCCATAGGCTCAAGGTTAAAATGTTCAAATATCTGTTTGCCAACTTCTCTGGGACACATTCAGAGGGCATGCATTTGCCTGGCTACAAAGGCAGCAGAAGGTGACCAGAGCTTGCACAGTTAAATTCAAACACATGAGAGAGGATTTGTTAGAAGATAGTTGTCTTCAGATCAAAAGTAGCGATCAGATTTGCATTTTTGTATTCAGATTTTCTTTCTTGCCAATCACCAATTGCATAGTCTGGATTTTTGCATGCGTTTCATTACTTACTGGTACAACTAATCATTAGGCACAGAGGTTTGTTAAGTCTAAGTGCTCACTTGGGTCTAGATTTGATGCCTCCCTCAGGTCAACATTCCCACTCGTACCCAAAAACTGCTGATAAAGCTTTGTTCCTAAAATAGATTTGCAGCCATACCTTGGTGCCAGCTGTGCCAGGAGGGCACAGATCTGGGCTCTCTGGAGACACAAACGGGGAAAGAGGCTTCTCTCTGCATGGTTTATGTTGATGGTGTGACTGCCAGCATTTCCCTTCTGTTCTATATTTATTTTCAAATTCACATACAAGTGTGGAAGTACCTTTTCCACAGGTTTTATTACTGTGATTCCTAGAAAGCAGCAGGCCCAGCTGCCTAGAATTCAAGATAGTAAAGGTCTTACTATTGCACTGCTGGGAAGGAGGTTGTTTTCTTTTCAATTCTTCTTAAAAAGAGATTTCATTTCTTCCACAGAACACCTAGGATCAACAAACCCTTTCCAATGCAAAACTCACAGATATTTGGCTTATTTTCTTCTGGAATTAAGGATTCTTGATGGAATTGGGGTTGTTTGTTCAGCCTGGAAAAGAGAAGGCCTCAGGGAGATCTCATCGTGGCCTTCCTAAGGAGCTCATTAAAAAGAGGTAGAGTGACTTTTTTACACAGGCAGAGGAGGAACAGTTTTAACCTGATAGGGGAGAGACTTAGGTTAGATATTGGGAAGAAATTCCTCCCTGTGAGAGTGGTGAGACCCTGGCACAGGGATGGACAGAGAGGATGTACAGTCCTGGTGGATCAAGGGACCTGTACTTATCCCAGGACTCCCTCCTGCTTAATCCCAGATTTAACAAAGTGTGTCCATGAGGTGCTCCACAAGAATATGAAATTCCCATGTTTAATATATGATATGAAACATATGTCTCATCTGGCATAACACAACAACATTTTTCTGCCAGGTCGTCGTGCCCCCTGCAGACGCTCCCCTTTCACTCTGGCAATAAGCAATATTCACCTCTTCAGGGAGGGTTTTTAAACCACCTCCTTACCCACAGCACAGATCTCAAGCCTGTCTTTTTAAAAGCTGGTGCCTCTGAGTTATTTTCCACTGTTGATTATGTATTCTGTGCCAGCAGCACATAAAGCTCTAAAGCTCATCATTGTCAGTAAAAGTCTCATGCATGTAAACAAGGACTGAACTTGCCTGTTACTTAAGAACAGAGCTCAAGTCTGCTTTTTTGATCCAAGCCTTGCTGCTCGTACAATTTCTGAAGGTTAAGACAAGTCTGCTCTTAAACAAAAAAAAGAGGTGACACTCACAAAACCAAATTCTGATTGCAGTCTGGCCTCCAAATCAGCAATTTAATTTAGCTGTTATTTTGTAAATGTCCTGCTCGTGCCACAATACGCAGTAATGTCCTTGCATAATAAATAGCAGGGCATTTTAAAAGGAAAATGGCAAAGCGAAAAAGCAAATTACAAAAAAACCAAAGTAACAAAATCCAGACAAATAAAAGAAACCCCACATGTAACACCACAACATTGCTGCTGCTGCTGCTGCTGCTGCTACTGCCTTCCAGCTGAAATCCATCTGAGGTTCACACAGACCATTAAAAATGGCCATTTGCTCACAAGAAAGCCACCACTGATAAACAAAATGCAGGAAGGACAAATCCAGCTGTACTTGACCCCCCTCTGGTAGCTCATCCACGTCAGCTGCAGACTTGAGGCCCAAGGTATTCAGTCACACTCTCACCAAATCATTGCAAGCCGTTCCCACTGCTCGAGAGCACTTGAGCTCAGACCACGGGGACGAGGGCTGAGGTTCTGCGTGCGGCTCCAGTTTGCTGCAGCCCACACAGCTCCCACCTCTGGGGCCTGCAGAGGTGCCTCAGCTGCCCCCAGAGCAGCCCCGAAGGGTGGCCACGACACATCCAAAAGCCCCCCACAGATAATGTTCCCCAAGGTTGTTACACACGGAAAACGAAGTTTCAAACCTGGCTTCCAGGGTAAGAGACTTGGAGGTGAAAGAGTTCTGGAAGTGGACTCCTTCACCATCTATCAGCAGAAGACATGGAATGGACCCAAAGCCAGAGGAAACAAACTGCAGGGTGGTCTCCTCTACCCTCACCACATCCACACCTGAGTGAAGGATTATTGCCCCAACTTTAAGGAGCAGAAAGTGAAAAATATTTGTCATGACCGGGGGTGTTTCAAAAGTAAAGGATGGAAAAAACCAGTCCCAAATTGCCTCCACAAAATCACACTGTGGTAGACACAGGATTTAAGAGAACTGCAAATTTCTGCCTCATGAAGTGGCTCGAATGTGTGTTTTATTTAGGCCTGTTGGATTTCACTGGCACTTGGAGACTGGATCAGGCTCTCAGAAGCTTTAAATATGGAATTTAATATAGAAAGACAGACATGTATTTTCCTATTAGTTCCAAATTCAATCCAAAGCCAGCTCCTATAGCAGTCTTGAATTCCAGCTGTAGCCAGACTTTTTCTCCTGCCTGCAAACAGCAGCAGAACTGAAAATACCCAAACACACCATTCAGGACTAGAATAGGGAATGACTGTTTAAATGTAAAGATCAAATGATATCTATGAAGCTGTGTTGGCTTCTCAGGGTGAGGTTTGGGTAGGAGAGGAGGCTCCAGGGGTGGCTGTGAAGCTTCTCCCATGTCCAGTGGAGCCAGTTCCAGGATGGACCCACCACTGCCAAAGCCAAGTCCATCACGACAGTGACAGCAGCTCTGGGATAAAATATTTAAGAAGAGGGAAAAGTTATTGTTCAGGAGCAGTAACCTGGAAGAGAGGAGTGAGAAATGGGAGAGGAACAGCCCTGCAGACCCCAAGGTCAGTGAAGGAGGAGGGGCAGGAGGTGCTCCCAGGCAGCAGCGCTGAGGTTTCCCTGCAGCCTGTGGTGCAGCCCACGGGGAGGCAGCTGTGCCCCTGTGATAATTTAAATTATTAAATAGATTGATGAAATTATTAAATCAGGTTAAATCCAAGATAAAGCATATTATTGTCTTAATAAATATTTTACACTGCTGTAGCAGTTCTCACAGCTGTGTCAAGCCGGGGGTTCTTCAGCCTTGCAGCACTGATGAAATGGTTTTTCAGCTAATATATTCACAGGGTCGGTGGCTGTAGGGCTTAAAAGGAGAAAAAGGAAAAAAAAAAAGGTCACCTCCATCTTTTCAGCATTAATCCATGACTGAGCACATGAGAAACAACTCGGTCATCGAGGTTAAGAGTAGATGTGTTCAGATGAACTGCAAGCGAACTTCCCAGTGTAGTACTAATTATAGCAGGTGTGTGAACAGCTAATAAAGAAGGGCTTTTTTTATGTCTTTGTTATAAAATATCTTCATGCCATAATTAGGAGTCTACTCAGCAAGTGTAGGAGCAGAGGCGTCGCTCTGCCCCAGTAGAGCTACTGACATTGCTTTGCCACCTTCTTTCTTGCTGGCACATAGGCCAGGAGGAAATTTAAAGGACGTTTAAATTCAAATACCTAGTGAGGGAATGGGAAGAAACAAGAACATCTGATTTTTTTTTTTTAGTTTTTTAATTTTTTGCCGAGTGATTATTCAGAGACACAAAGGCTGACAAACCTTAAAGCACAAAGTTTAAGTACCTTAAGTGGGTGCTTTTACCTACAGGAAGTGTAGCTCTGTAGCCAGTTGCCCACCGTAGTAACTCATCTTAGAGTTAAGAGCAAATTTAAGCACTTCTTTTAACCTATAATGTCATTTTTTAGGCCCCAAAATGGGGAGGTTTGAGGTGAAAATTCCTAAGTTTAGGGGTCAGTCATTTTTAATGGGGGATTTTGGGACATGGGGAGATATTTGGGGAGATTTGGGGACTTGTTGGGGGGGAGGGGGAAATTGGGGATATTTTGGCGCATTTTGGGCAGTTTTTGATAGGATTTTGGGAGGGGTTTTGAGATTTTGGGGCAATCTGTGGCATTTCAGGTGGATTTTGTGTGATCTTGGGGACATTTGCAGAAATTTTAGTGGGATTTTGTGGGTATTTAAAGTGGATTTGGGGGGATTTGGCTGGAATTTTGAGTGGAGTTTTGATAAAATTTTGCCATATTTTAGTGGGACTTCGGGGGAGGGGAGATTTTGATGGGATTTGGGAAGGTTTGGGCGGATTTGGAGTCAACTTTAGTGGATTTTGAGGGTTCTGCCAGCTTTTTTCCCCTGGGGTCACAGCTCTCCCCAGGTTCCAGCAGTTTGGGTATTCCTGAAAGAGCTGCTTCAAACGCAGGTGTTCCTTGCCCTGTTCCACGGTGAGCAGCTGCCAGACACACCCTATTTCCCTGATTCCCCAGGAGCTGGGGGCAAACAGGAGCAACTCCAGGCCCTCAACCCACCCTGCCCTTCAGCGGAAGTTTCTGTGCTGATATCCTGGGGCACAGGCAGATCCTTTTGTTCCATGACCAGAACAGTGTCCTGTGATTTGTGATTTCACAGGGACACTCCATTTCCCTACAAAACCACATACATTTTCTCCAGAAACCTGAGACCTTCTGGCTCTTCGATCAGTTCATCGTCCCCTCACGCAGAAGGCATTAAAAATCTGACATTTTATGTTGCAGTCTAATAAAAAATTCCACATGTTTCAAGACTGTTTATGATATTTTGCACAAAACCACTTGTATTGTAAAACATGGTGTTGGGAAGTTTCTTTACAGATGTCAATGGGTATTTTAATAAACCATGGGATTTAATGAAGCATTTACTCTCTTTTTCCATGAAAGAGTAATTGAAATGTTAATTGAAATTGGACTGGACAGATCCAAAACCTGCGTAATTGAATGCAAACAAAAGAAGAGGAGGAGGAGGAGGAGGACTAGACCAAGCTGAAATCTTCTGCAGGAACAAGGGAATTGTGGTTATCATTCCCATTCTTTAATATTTTCCTAAAGGACCCAGAAGACTGAGAAATAATTATATTAAGAAAACTGGCAAATTGATCTATTTTGGGAAACATGGCTAACACCAGAAAGGCAAACAGAGTGGAGAAACAGGGAGAGGGAACATATCAAAAAACCTAATTGGGACACATCTGAGGCTGTGGTAACCTCTTAAATAATACAGAATGGTGGAAAGTTATCGAAAACATTTAAACAAAGGAGTAAACAGGGAAGGAACAATCAGCTGGCAGTGATGGAAACGCAGTTAGAGATAGCTGGAAAAACAGGGCTGAGCACAAATACGTACGGAGTAGCACATGCACACTCCTGCTCAGCCGAGGGATTGCTCCAGCAGGAACTCCTTTCTCCGAGAAGCCTCCTGGGGGGAATTTCCAGGAGCACTACGGAGGAATTCCAGCCAAGAGAAAATGGGAACACAATGGGAGATGGATGAGATGAGGTGTAATGGGTAGAGGTGATCAGACACTTGAGTGCTTTGCTAAAAGGGGCCTCAAGGACTCAAATATCTGTGGGAAGAGAGAAGAATTAGTTTACACCACCTAATGTATGGGTTTTTTACATTAACCAACAGCTGAATTTCCCCTCAGTCCTTTATTCCAGCCCAAGGTGGGGCTTATTATACAAAATGTTACCCCAAAAATGGACTGAACCTGGATCTCTGAAAGAAAAACGAGTGATTCCTCACAGGCAGCTGAACCGTGGCATTGTGGGATAAAGAGGAAAAAAATTAGCAGAGATTAATGGACTGAACAGCCATAAAACTTCCAGGAAAGTCTTCTCAAGGAGTGCTGGAAGCTTAAACAAGGATTGAAGAGGTGCTGGGAAGTGGATAGTCCTTTTGATGACAGTTGGGCTTGCTTACATAATAAATCTGCTTCCCATCTACAAATTATGACTTGGTATTAAATAATTTGAAGCAGGAAATTCAAACATCTTCCCCTATTTGTATATATGTAACTGGCCTCTCAATCAACAAATGTAATTGCACATTTTAAAGACCATTATAAATCACTCTCCTCTCTCGCTGCAGTTTTCAGAAGTATCACTTTCTGCTCCTGATTTTTGAGGCTGACATGTTATTAGCATCATACATTATGTCTAAAACAATTGGAGGAAATAGAATTGATAAAACAGAAATAGAAAGCATCCAGAAATGAAAAAAACCTAACCCAATAACATACTCTGAAACATTCATCAAAGCCTATTAGTAATAAATTTTAATCAGCAGCGTGTCACTTCCCATTGAGTGAAAGCAGAGAGGCTGTGCTATTCCCACTTACTGACATAATATAATCAGCATTACAGAAAAATTGGTTGAACTTTCGACTTAAATCAGAAGAAAGTAACAGGATGAAATAAAAAAATGAAATGGGGAGTATCAGTGCAGAGGAATGTGTGTCCAAGAAGCAAATTGCACCATGAAGGTATACCTATGAAAGAGGCATTAAAGATCTGGAGTGATGGTCCATCCCTACCGAGTCAGTGGAATGTTTTCCAGCAGCAAAAGGCTCCTGGTGTGTCCCTGAGGATGTTTAAGGAGCCAGGCAGGCAGCCAAGGGTGCAGTTTGGAGCTAATTTGCCTTTGCAAGGCTTCCTGAAAATGGGCACAGGCAATGACCCCGGTGGAATGAAACATCCTGAAGACTTCCCCAGGTCAGCACTAACCTTCCCACCATCCCAAAAAAGAGAGCTCTCTGATGCCATGATGCCATTCACATCCAGACTTCCCAGCTGAAAGGAAAGTTGCAAAAAAGTCACAAAAAATCCTGCAGCAAAAACACAAATTCATCTGCAGAATGCTGTTGGTTTCTAATAGCACTACTGGCAGAATGGGAGTTCGGACAAAGGGTTGTTAGGGAGACCCTCCTGCTGAGTTACAAGGTGAAGAAAGGACGCCCTGGCTTTCCAAACTCCTCCTCAGAGAACAGTCTGCATGCAGCTGCATCCAATCCTGGTCCCATACTTGACTAAAAGAGTCTATAGGTGTAATTTAAGCTTTATGCTTAAAGGATTAAGGGCGGAAACCCAAATATATTTATATGAATAAAATAAATTATTTATTTAAATTGATGATGATAATGATAATGATTAGACTAAGAGACCTTCATCAGAATTATTTACTACACAGTGCAGGGAGCTCTGAGTACAGTGCACTATTTATTGAAGCAATGATATTAAAGCCAGAAAAACAATTATCAAGTAGAGATTGATGTCACTCACCCATCCCAATGGACAAATGGGCAAGTCTCTCTCTCTCAGCCTCCAGGAGTGACCTTGAGGGTGTCCCCACTGCAGGAGGAATCTCCAGCACTGCCCCAGGGGGTGTCAGAAGATCCCCCTTTCCAAGGCGGGGCTGTGCTTGCCCAGTGCCCAGTGCCTGCTGTCAGTCAGGGCTGCCCGGGCTGGGCCAGCTCAGCAGCTTTGGAGCAGGGACAGCACTGTCACCTTGGGGTCCTCTGGCAGGAGCTCAGGGAACATTGTTCATCCAGAGGGGTTACTTTGGGCTGGGGGAGTCAGGGGGGCTCAGCTTCCTTCAGCCCCAAAAGCAGCAGGACCCCCTCCCATCCCACTGAGCACAATGCAAACAGGGCATTGTTGGAGCTCCCTCTGCTCCAGGACAGTAAAGCAAAGGGTATTTTGCCCTTTCCCACCTAAAGCCAAGATTTTACGGATGATAAGTGTGCAGGACAGATATTATCAGCACAGATATTCTCAGCAGAAAGAAACCGTTTTTCACAACTCCATTTGCTGCCATTTGAGGAACAGAAACATTTAATTTTACAACTGGACAAGTTTTGACTCCTACAACCTGACTTTGAGAGTCAAAGGATCTGGATGCAAGAGATTTAGAGAATCTGGATGCCAGAGATTCAGAGCATTTTAGAGAAATGCTCTGAATCTTTCACCTTAGCACTGCTATGAATTATTATCAGTCTGTCAGTAAAGCATGTTCTGCCATAATCCAACTTTATGATACACATAGAGAAGGTTCTGAATTATATCTGTACAGTCAAGCCAAGTATCACGTAAGATCAAATATTCACATTTTAAAGTCCAATCTCTTATTGAATACTTACAGTATTCACACAGGAAAACACTCACTTTTTCAAAAACACCGAGCCCAAACTAATTACTTGTTTAAAATTAGACACTTACAAGCAAAAGTCAGTTTATATGGTCCAGTACCTTACTGTCATTTAACAACTTTGCTTTGTTTCCTATGCTCTAAGTGATAACGCTTTACTGCTTGAAAGAAATTACCTGCTTTGGATCACGAAAGAGTCTCAACACTAAAATCTAGAGATCTGATTGAGAACTCTGCATTTTTCTTTTGCTGAAAGAGTCAGAAAGCCCTCTTCTCTGTCAGACTTCATCACATGCTGTTTGCATCGTTCCCTCTATGTGCCTATAGCTATAATCTTTAATTGATGGTAGAACTTAAAAGAAAAGTTACTAACAGCATTCTGAAACTATCAATTAAAACCTCAAGTGTCCCTCCTTGCATTGAATGTCTCACGATATTTCTGAAGGCAAGTAATGATAGTGAGATCTAAAGTAATCCATCCTCAATGACTACCACTCCTTGGCATTTGATTGCCTCGACACAGCAGATAAATTCCAATGGCTTCCCTCCAATTTGAGGCATATGAGTGTGAAGAGCACAGGAATAATAAAACCAATTGCCTTGGAATGGCTCTGCACGTGGAAATGACTCCAAGTGATACCTCTTTTTGTGCTCTTAACACAGGCAAGGAGGTTCCATCTTCACACCGAGGCCTCTGTGATTATAAAGGAATTAAAAATAATCCAGAGATACCTAGAAATAGAGCTTAATATCAGGACTAGGCATATAAATGCCAAATACATGTGCTGTAAGATGATTAGCCACAGGCTTCTCTGAGAGGCAATTTAAATCCAGGGGAGCAGACTCAAAGGAGCCTTCAGACATCCCCAACTTCATGTCACTGACTCCACCTTTCTAAAGAAGCTGGCACAATTTTCTCCTGCTCTAAGGATGTCTAAGAATGTAAACCAAAACCGAGGACAAAAGGCAGAGAGGACGTTGAAAATATTTGCCAAGAGCAAAACCCTAAAAGAACAGAGAAATAATGCAAAACAAAAGAACTCAGTAACAGAATTGCCCCCAAATAAAAGTTAAGCAACAGTGAAAAGCTTTTATCTTCACCCCAAATGGAAACCAACTCTAAAACCCCTCTTGCAGCAGAAAGTGCCAATCCCACTCCACATTAAACTGTCCCTTTCTGAAATTCTCTGCTCCCCAAGGGAACTGATCCCAGAGAGGCAATCTCAGATTATGGCTAATGTAAAAGTCAATGGATTTGTGAGGGAACATTCTCTTTTCATCAGGATAAATCAAAGATATGGTTTCAAAGGGAGAAAAAAGATCCTACCTCCTGCATATGAAAAGACCTCATGCATATTTAAGTCTGTTCTGTATCACAGCTCACACTGTCCTGGGCCTGCCAGCTCTTCCCCATGCTTGTCTTTGGAACAGCCACAATTCCTACTGGATTTCAGTCGTTTCCTAGGCCTATGATTCAAAGCTAAAAGAAGAATCATCAGACATTATCCCCCTCAGCTTCTCAGCTGAGGATGCTTTAACTTCAATTAGTGTTTTTGGCCTCAAAATCAGCATTTTCATGTTTTCAGAGGTGTGAGTACATCCTGTGGTTCCACAGACTTCCATATGGACAGGAGTCCAGGCCACTTGAGAGATCCCACCTGCTGCAGGTTCAAACCTGTAAAGAAAAGCCAGGAAAGTGTCTCTTCTTGACCCACTGTCGGAAACAGTGTGGAAACCTGAGGGCTAACGAAGTCAGTGTTACCCCACTTTAAAACCCGAATGCTTTTCAAGTCTGTATTGCTGGAAAATGAGCTCTAAGCTCCAGGAATGCAGCTTGGATTTCCAAATACTAATGAGGCTTTATGGTATTAGCTTCAGTGCCCTAGTGTACATTTTATCTCAGATACACTTATTCTTCCTCTCCACATCCTTGCAGTTGTAGCTGAACACAGGATTTCAACTCCCTTTGGCTCAGAATCTACCAGGAATCGCTTTTTCCTCTCATAGTTCCTCTGCCACATTCCACTTCCAAAAGGTTGCAAATTAATTTGGGGCTAAGGTTATTACAAAACCCAGTACTGCTGCATAAACCCACAACCTACTGAATAGACAGCAGGTTTGCAAATTATTAATCATCATTTTCAGTCTCCTGGGAGCAGGAAAGCGGCTCATTTTCTGGGCAGAAGGTAAAAGTTCCTATTTATTCTCCTTTCATTTTTCCTCCTGTTAGCCAAGCTCTCTTATTGAAAGCCTGAACCGAAGTTTTTACCCTTTCTGATGCTTCAATATATCAGTATCCTGGGGTGAAAACTTCTCCCAAGCCTGACAAATGATTTTACTCGGTGACTTTTTTCCTGTGCAGGCTGGGAGCTGAGAGGACTTGGGCCAATTAGGGCACTGCAGAGAAGTGTTCTTTGCCAGGAGGAGAGAGGAGAGGTCAGATGCCACGATGGAACTCTGAGCATCCCTCCACCAGGTCGGCTGGAGCTGCCCTCCTTATCTCCACAAACCTCTTCTAAAGGCTCTTCTTTCTTCTTTTTGTCAGCTGAGATGGGCACAGAGCGAGTGCCCCCCCAGATGTCACAGGGACTCGCCGAGGTTGTCCTGTCTGGAAATGTCAACCCTTTTCCCTCTGGCAGAAAGACACCCAGCTGAGTTACCCCAAGGACACACCAAGCTAATTCTGCCATTTATTAGCCTCATAAATATTTCTGAATACTCTGCTCCTTGTGTGTAATGCTTTCTGGGCATTACTGCCCATGGGAATGTAATGAGCTCTCCACTAAGCCCTGAATTCCCTTAACTTTCACGCTGGGATATCCATCACACTCGCCACAGCTCCCCTGGCTGGTTTAGGAAACTATTTAAACCTTTGACCTGTGTCTGCTTTCACTGACATCAAAAAAAACCCACTTAACTAATCCAGTGAGATGTCACAGAATCACGGAGTCGTGGAATGCTGTGGGTTGGAAGAGACCTTAGAGCTCATCTCCTTCCAACCCCTGCCATGGGCAGGGACACCTTCCACGGGCCCAGGGGAATGACACCACCGGAGTTTCATTCTTGCCAAACTTGATCTCAGTCACTCATTAGGGCACGGAGATTTTTATTTAAAAGACAGATAACCATATCAGACATAAGGAACAAACCCCATCAAACTCCTGAACACTCGGAAGAAAAAACTAATAAACTCTGGTAACCTTTCAAACAAACAGGCATTGCTTAATGGAGTTACCCAAAAATCCCAAGGTAGATGATACGGGAACCAGGACAAACAATACCAGCACTGTTTAAAGTCAAATCTGCATCACATCACTCGCATTAGATCAGATGCCACCTAGAAGGGTATCAAACACAAAAAATGCTAATTTTTTTACCTATTAGTTAGCATTACTTATTCCCTTTTCCCTTCCACTGTTGCCCAGAGCTGCTCATTTCATAAGATCATCAAATCATCAAATGGTTTGGGTTGGAAGGAACCTTAATGACCATCCCATCCCACCCCCTGCCATGGGCAGGGACACCTTCCACCAGCCCAGGTTGCTCCAAGCCCCGTCCAGCCTGGCCTTGGACACTTCCAGGGATCCAGGGGCAGCCACAGCTTCTCTGGGCAACCCGTGCCAGGGGCTCCCCACCCTCCCAGCCAGGAATTCCTTCCCAATATCCCATCTGAACCTACTTTCCTCTCCTCTGAAATGAAACACCTCAAGGGCAGAAAGTGCCAAGCAAAGAAATCCCTTTAGGCAACACCTTCACACAACATTTTGAGTTTCTTTTAAGGGGAAAAAAAAACCCAGAAAACAAAGAATCAGGGGCAGATTTCCAGACCTGAGGGGGAAGGAAGAAGAGATGCCAACAGTTTATCTGTTCCATGCAGGTAACATAAGTAGGTTGAATGTCTCACTCTGCCCAGGTCTGTACCCTGACTGCTCGAAAGGCAAGAACCCCTTGGCACAGTCTCAGATACGTTTCCATGCAAGGAAGCTCCTGCTGACACTGCTTAACTTTACATAATAACCATCTATCGCAGGAAAGAACTGCAGTATGGGCAAGTATTCCTCGCCCAGGCAAGAAACTCAGCATTGCAGATCCATTTGAAGTACATTTCCAAGCCTTCAAATTGAGAATGATCCATTTTTCCCGGTCGTGGGGCTGGGGAGAGGTACCTCCAGTAGTTCTACCCATCTTCCCTGGCAGCACAAGGGGACCCTTCTGTCCTGTTCACAAACTGTGGCCAGGAACTTCAAGAGGATGGAAAAGATAATTAGAAGTGTTATTGTCCTTTGCATTGGTTTCACAGCTGATATACATGTATTTAAACCATATATATTAAACCAGGGACTTAATTTACTCACAAAGAGAGTAATCTCTTCTTTTTGTCAGAGAACTCACTAGACTACAAATTTCCCATCAACTTCCCTGGGATCTGGAGTTGTTCTTTGCTTTTACGACCAAGCAGAGCAAGATGGTATTTTGAAGGAATTCCACATTTCTTTTGATAGACGAAAAGGAAATATCACTGGAGGAGTGAAACAATCTATGAAGAGCTTTAATGGGAAAACCCAGAGCTTTGGAGAGAAACTGGGTAGGGGAGAAATCAGGTGGGGAAAAGAAGCTAATCCTAATATTACCACAGGTCAGCCTTCAGAAATATATCTGAAATAGGGCAGCAGGGCAGGCTGGAAAGACTGAATTCCCCAGAAAACTGTTCTGGAATATGCTGGAGTTGGATACAGAGGCTAGAAGAAAGAACACAGGATTCACCTTTCAGATAACTCTGGGATCTATGGCTGCAATAAAGTGTAAATAATTTTAAGAATTCCTTGATTTTTAATTCCAACCTAGGGAACCCCATCTGAAGCAGCTGACCCTGGTCAGGCTGGAGTTTTTCACTTAGATCCACCTCCAGACTCCAGACTCGAGGCAGGCCCCAGCCTGAGGTTGAGTTTCACCCACTGGGAAGTGAAAGAAAATGTGCAAAAGAGAAATCACAGGTCACAATCAGCTGTGGGAAAACCACATTATTCCACAGCCTTTGATCCAAATTTGGTGAGGCTCAGCGATGAGCACCGAGAGAGACAGAGAGCTCTAGAGAGATAAACTGAGGATGCCTCCATGAAATGGAATCTAAGGAAATCAAGAACCATAAATACATCTTATACACTCATGTACTACAGGTGAAAATTACCTCACTCTGGGGTTTTCTTCTGGTTCAATAATTCAGATTTATTCAGGTTTATTCTTTAGCAGCATGTCACCAGAAGAAAAATCTGTGATTTGATCTGTGTCTATGTGCAGTTTACAGGTGGTTTGTGATGCCAGAAACCAGAAAGAAAGGGAAAAGAAGGGAAAAGGGAAAAGAAAGGACTCATGCCCCAGGAGCTAAGAGCTGCTAACATAGGAGTAATGGATTTGCTACATTTCAACCTCTGCAAGTTTTGCAGTCTCGTTACATTCAAAGAATTCAGTTTTCTGATGATACATGAAATAAAAGGATTTTTTAAAATTATTTTCCTTGTTATTATCACCCTCCCACTCTCAGGCCCACAAGCTAAAACCACAAAAGACCAGCACAATCAGGGAAAGGACAGGAATACTTTTAACATCTGCTCTTGCCCACAGAGGAGAATTAACTAAGATAAAGGTAAAATAAATTGGACCGTGTTTCTATTTCCATTTGAAGAAGGGGTTCTGCAGATCCCAGATTTCTGCACTAGTTTGTAACTCTCCATATTTGCAAAGAAATCCCTTGCTCTGGATTTGCTTGGAACTGATTTTTCTCTTTCTTTCTCCTTGAAACACCTCCCCTTGCACACAATAAATGGAGCTGAGCTTGAAATTCAGGTCAGACATTTGAAGCAAAAGCCTCTGTATGAATCCCAAACTTTTTGATTAACATTCCTCAAATTCCCACTATATATAGTCAGACATATAAATAGAGATGGGGGCTGGGGAGAACCTCTCCAGCTATCTCCTCCAAGCCCTAAAAGCCTCGTTCATGCCAAAAGAGCAGCTCTTCAAACATTTTCCTGCCCTTTCCCAGCAAACCTTTCATTTTTGGGCTCAGTGGATCACACAGTGATTAGAGAAGCTGCAACAGTTGATGCCCTTCAGTGCTCTGGGTCTTGTCTGCCCCTACCTTTGCACCCCCAGTGATAAGTAATATTTTGTATTTTAAAAGCTGGTTATAAGCACATTCTGGGAAAGTTCTGCACACTTGGCTAGAAAAGGGTCACATTTGGCTCTTGGCTGTTGATATTTTGATTCTTCGTTTGGTTTTCGATAAAATGCTGCTGCTGGATGATTCGAATGCCAGGGGCGAACTGAGCACACGATCCTCTCCCCACCTTAACCCAGACATTGCAGCACCACATTAGGAAAACTGCCTTATTTAGGAAAGCGTGATAGATTTTACCTCCAGAGTTTGGGTGCTTTGTTTGGGCGTTTTTGGGGGGGGCTGGTTTGTTTGGTTTCGCAGGCTCTGTTTAATCCCCTTGGTTTGTTATTGATGAGCTGCACTGCCCACAGGCTCAATCAGCAAACCATTTATGCATCTTTAACTTCTCTTGACTCCCACGGGTACTTCAGGATGAGGAACATACTCAGATGTTTCTCCAAATGGGAGCCATGCCTTTCTTTTCCTTCCTTGCCTTTTGTTCCAGGTGCAGGGGCAGCTGGAACAGCTCTGAACCTCATTCCTCAGAGTCTAAAGAGGAATGGACCGATTTCCAATTAAACCACTTTATCAAGTCTTAAAATATTCAATAAAATCATTCACCAGGTTCACAAATCCCAAACCAACATTGTTGCTTTGCCCTGCATTCCACAATAATAAGAAGATGTGATGTAACACCAAGAGAAGCACTGTTTGAAATGGCCTCAAAGCACAAATGTGGAACCCTTGTCCTTTATATTTTCCATTTGACATCCTTGTTCTATACTTTGTCAGAGACATTTATGTCAAATGCTCTTCTGAAATGATATTTTTCAACTTCATGTAATTAAGAATTTGGAATGCTGGTTGTTCCTGAGACACAACATAACTTTTACAGTGATTTCCTTTCGATACTACTCCAAAATTAAAACCCTGGAATTAGAGAGACAAAGGTTATTATCAAAGCTCTCACACAGAATAATAAGCTGATACCAGAAACCACTTTTTCTGCAAAGTGGAAACAATAATTTTTCGTAGGAATTTCACATTTACATACAACTAGTCTGAATTAAATGTTGATCACTTAATGAGTAAAATCTGCTCACTGGGGTTGCAGAAAACAAAAGTCTTTAGGGAAACTTCAGCGTGGAAGCAAAATACAGGAAAAAGCACTGTTACTGGGGTCCCCAGTTAAGTAAAAAATGTCCAGTCCACATTGCCCAGACTGGAAAAACCATAAAAGCACTTACACTGTGCTACACACCTCAGTAACCTCACTAAAGCCCACAGGAATTCTTACATTCGTCAAGATTTCTGTCTAAAATAGATTATTTTCGGTAAATGGATCATATTAGAACCAGTGCCTGATAAATTAGAGGGTTTGAAGCGCTTTGTGCACGAGTTCCCTCGGTCCCCAATTGTTCTTCATTCTCCCTCCGTTCCTGCTGCACTGACTAACAGCTGTGCTTCCCATAAAACCAACTGTATTTCCCCACTATCAGAAGTGCTCTGGAAATAGCCCTTGAGACTTCCTAAAACGTCTCCCATAAATGACCTGCCGTGCTCAAGTCATTGCACAAAGAGCTGGAGAGGGTTATTCTCTCCTCAGCACCTCCAATAATCACTTCAACAGGAAATACAGGGAAAGGTGTAAGTGGTGAGGGTTTTCACTCCCGGCACTTGCTCCTGGAGTGGGAGAGCGGGCTCTGAATGCAGCAGATTTTCCTCTGCTTCCCTACAAGGGATATAAAAATCCAGCTCTGAAGAAGCAGATTATAACAAACAGCAGTCAGGAATGGGGGACGTGACACAGATGGGAAAATAATGCTAAAGAATATATGCAAGCCCCAATTTTCTGTGAGTCTTTGCCATCCTGAATTCAATGACACTCTGTTTCTGCTGGAAGCAGTGGAATACCAGGAGAAACTGTCCAACACAAGTAAGCACTTGGCTGTTTATGGGGCCTGAGTTGATCCTCACCATATGATCTGTGACCATGACACACCACCGAAAATCCCTGAGGGTATGAAACCACCACTCCCTCCTCCCCCCTCCAAAAAAAATAAATTCGAAGCCTGAATGATTTTAAAAAGTACAAAAGTTTGCTTCTCATTTCAGTTTTTAATAGAAACCAAGGTCAGATAAACCCATAACAAAATAGGTAAATGTCATGAGACTGGAAATCACGGAATCCCAGAATTGTTTGGGTTGGAAGGGACCTTAAAACCCATCCAGTGCTACCCTGCCATGGGCAGGGACAGACACCTTCCACCAGCCCAGGTTGCTCCCAGCCCCGTCCAACCTGGCCTTGGACGCTTCCAGGGATCCAGGGGCAGCCACAGCTTCTCTGGGCACCCTGTGCCAGGGCCTCCCCACCCTCACAGGGAGGAATTTCTTTTATATATTCCACCTAATTTTCCCCTCTTTCAGTTTGAACCCATCACTCCTTGTCCCATCACTGCAGTTCCTGCTGAAATCTTGTGGTCAGCTGAAGGCTCAGTTCAGATTTCCAGAGGAGTCCCTGGCACGTGTGTGCACAGCCCCCCTGTGCTGTGTTCATTACCCACCTCTCGATAAAACAGCAGAGAGCAGGGAGTTACTTGGCTGTTCTCTAGAACTGTGGCACCATCAAGGTGGGAAAAGACCCTTCGGGCCACCAAACCTGCTCAGTGCAGGACCACCACCATGTTCACCACTGAGCCAGACCCCAAGTGCCACAGACATCCAATCTGTCCCCATCCCACTGCAGGATGAGTTCAGTTTAATTTTGGAGGCTGTAAAAGAAATTGAGGCAAGCAATAAGAAGCAGAAATCCCAGGTAGGTTCCCCCCTTGCCAGTACTTTTCCACACAGGGTATTTCCACACCTAAGCACAACAAAAAACCCCTAATTTCTCAGTGGCTCTGCTGTAAAGAACTGCCAGGAGTCAACTGTTTTCTTTTTTTTTTGTTGTTGTTGTTGTTGTTGTTGTTGTTGTT
This sequence comes from Oxyruncus cristatus, assembly GCA_013399855.1. Taxonomy (NCBI): domain Eukaryota; kingdom Metazoa; phylum Chordata; class Aves; order Passeriformes; family Cotingidae; genus Oxyruncus; species Oxyruncus cristatus. The sequence continues at coordinate 86,075 of VXAY01005805.1, forward strand.
GTTGTTGTTGTTAAAGAAAAGGAAAAACAATTTCAGAGCAGAAAGCAGGACAGACAGCACAGAGGTCACACTGTCTCTCTTCCACTAGAATTTACATGGAATACTCAACAATGAAAAATTTAGATAATTTATGCTCGTGACAAAGGTGGTAACAAGAACAAGAAATGGAAGAAACTAATTCTTCATATGGGAAACAGTAAAGTTATAATTCACTGTAATCACTGCCTTAGATTTTAATTTTCTGGTTCCCCTGGGCTCCACAGTAGGAGAAGCTGAAGGACCTCCCAGAAAAATTAAAAAGGAATTTATATCCATGAAAAAATTCACTCATAAATAGTTACAGATTGTATTGCAAGATGTCATCAGACCTGATAAAACCAAAGCAGCAAGTCTAATTTAGCTTGTCAGAGCTTTTTAATAACGGTCCTTGCGATTAAAAATCCAAGAAATACATAATTGAAAACTCGGATTGTTTTCAGTAAACAAAATTGTGGAAAGAGCTGATGGAAAACAACACCCCAACCAAATCTGTTCTTCCCTCTGATCTGTTTTCTCTCCAATTTCACTCAGTTTTGACTTAAAGGCTGAAATAAAAAGCAACCCCCCATTAGCCTGGAGAGCGCAGCACATGGAGAGAAATCCAAATAACAGGAGCCTCGTCCTGCCAGTGCCCAGCAGGGACACCACACAAAACTTAGATATTCTGCTTTTGTCTCCAAAATTGTGTTCACTGTGATGACAACAGAGCCCAGGGAATTGGGAAGCTGCTGGAACTGGACCCCTGCTATTTTAGGGCAGCATTTCTGTGCTCACACAGGTCTCCCTTGGTCTGCAATCACTGAAGGGAAGGAAGCGAAATCAGTGAGACAACACCCGGACTGAGCCAACTTTAAAATCCCATCAGTCAGAAAGCCTCGGCTTTTTCACTCTCTTCCCCACAGCAAAAAAACCTCACAACTATTTAACAAGAGTTGTTAGGGTGTTTCAAATCCCTTTCCCAAACACAGGGAATTTTGAAGTGGAATGAAGCATCTCTTGTCTCAAGGAACACTCCTCTCACTTGCTGTCTGTCAAAGAGCATCTTGGCAGCATCCCAAGGAAATTCAAAGGAGATACATCCCACATTTCACAAGTGCTCTGCCATGAAATGCTGCTTTGCCCACTTCTTCAGGGCCTTGGTTTTCAGCAGAAAGTAAAAATAAAAAAGGAGAAAAATAACAAGAAAACGATAACTGAGAAATGACAAAGTTTGGGTTTTTTCTTAAAAGTAACTTTGGCATTTCTAGCAGGAAGTAATTTGATTTTAATGAAAATTCATTCCATTTATATTTATTCATTAGTGAAAGACGATTAGAGAGATGGAACACCTCTCCCGTGAGGACAGGCTGGGAGAATTGGGATTGTTCAGCCTGGAGAAGAAAAGGCTCTGGAGAGACCTTATAAGAACTTCCAGTGCCTAAAGGGACTGCAGAAGAGCTGGAGAGGGACTCTGGACAAGGGCTTGGAATGACAGGACGAGGGGGAATGGCTTCCCACTGCCAGAGGGAAGGGTTAGATGAGACATTGGGAAGGAGTTGTTGGCTGTGAGGGTGGGGAGGCCCTGGCCCAGGTTGCCCAGAGAAGCTGTGGCTGCCCCTGGATCCCTGGAAGTGTCCAAGGCCAGGTTGGACGGGGCTTGGAGCAACCTGGGCTAGTGGAAAGTGTCCCTGCCCAAGGCAGGGGTGGCACTGGATGGGCTTTCCTTCCCACCCAAACCATCCTGGGATTCTGAAGATAACATGACTCTTTACCTCCATCCAGTTTGGAACACTCTTGAAAAAAGAGGGACTACTGTGGGGACAGGGAGTGCTTCTCTCCCAGGCTGAACACCAGCTCTGCCATTCCAGAGCTGCACCTGCCCCATCCCATTAGGAACAGAGCTGTCATCCCTGTGGGAGGAGCAGCTGGCAGGAAAAATGCGGCCTTAAGGATGCAAGAAGCTTTCCTCTTCTGCTCATCCTTTTCCTTGGAGTCCATCAGAAAACCAATCCACTCAGGAGCACATGAGATAATGCAGAAAACCGGTTTGTTTCTTGCACAAAGAGAATGAAGATTGTTGATAGGAGCACAGATTTCTGGATAAAAATGTGCTTTTCTCTCTCACACTTGAGCTGGCTGGGAAAATAGAAAAAGAGACTCATTTAGCTCTATCTTTACTAAACATTTTTTTTGGTTTTGCCTGAGGTTCCTGACTGTGCTTCTGGTTTTTGTCATGTCTTTCTTATATACTATGTAGTTTACGTTGTATTTTTTCTGTGTGCTGGATAAACCCATCATTTTTGAGGTTTCAAACCACCTCACAAAGTTGAACCCATATTTTTGTACCTTATTTCACAGCATCTTAAATGCATGTAAAGGCATGTTTTTCTTAGCTCAGCCCCATAATTGGGCCAAACTGACCAAACAGGGTTTGGCCACAGCAGTTCCCTGCAGATTTCTCTGTCTCTCTCCAAGCAAACACAGAGCTCATCTCCCTCTTCCCACCAAAAACTGCAGCAAACCTCAATTTGGAGCCAACCAGTGCAGCTGAAAAATGTGCTTTCTGCAATAATGTTGCACTTAAACCATTTGAGAATCGACCGTAAGTAAAATAGAACAAAGAAAGGGCACCCATTCAAAGCTAAGGAAGCATATCCACACTTTTTTTCCCAAAATATTGTGGCATGTTCAGCTCAGCCAGAACGTGGTACCTTTAGGGTCAATTCTCCCCAGCTGCAAAGTGTGTCAGTGTTACCTGAGGAGTTGTAGGCCATAGTTTTAGTATTTTATTTTTTATTCCAAAGAGGACGGTCTGCCTTCGGCTGTGAACTTCATCCTCAAGCCTAAATATTAGTGGCAAAGGAAAGAATAAAACTGATGCACAAGACTAAATCCCTTCTCACAGGAAACAACCTGATTAGGCCTTTATTTACTACAGCATGTAGATAGATTGGAATTATTTTCTGTAATATTTTACTTTAAAAAACAGTTCCTTTTTCATGTTTCAGTTTGCACTGATATTAGAATACATCTTTTAAAACAAAGTACAACAACTTAAAAGTATTTTCCTACTTCAAACAAATCCTTTTATCTAAGGGTGAGACCAGGTTGTTACTTGAGATTGTTTGCATAAAATCTCATTAGCCTATTGATTCTACTTCTAACACCTTAGGTAGTACTTCATTATCATGCAAATAAAGACAGGCTTTTTACATGTAGTTTGATGCAGGACGGATTATTCTCTTTTAGGTAGCACCAGCAACAAAACCCTATTAATGAAAGTCATCAATAATTGTTCAACAGGTGAATTTAGATTTGAATGGATTCAAACAGAGCCTTTCTCATCACCAGGAATCGCCTTTACCCCTCCAAAACACAAATTCTGTTGAATCCCATCCTCAGGAATCTGAAAGGCACTGAGTTTCATCCTTTTCTCCCACAGATGGACACAACACATTCAGAGGGAAATATTCTGAAATTCAGAGTGAAATCCTGAACACAACAAAAGCAGTGGGGTTTTCAGTGCCGGCTTCTTCCCCCAAATCCCAGCCCTGTGCCCTTCCACGAGTTCCAGCGATGGCACCACCTCAATTTGAACACTGAATGGTCAATGTTTGAATGTGGCATATGGTTTGTGAGGAAAAGTAACACAGAATCATAGAATCATGGAATGGTTTGGGTTGAGAGGGACCTTAAGGCCCATCTCCAGCTCCTGCCATGGGCAGGGACACCTTCCACCAGCCCAGGTTGCTCCAAGCCCTGTCCAACCTGGCCTTGGACACTTCCAGGGCCGGGGCAGCCACAGCTTCTCTGGGCTAGATGACCTTTAGCATCCCATCTAACCCAAACTGTGCTATGATTCTGTAAAATCCTGTTTGCACTCCAGCAGGCTCCAAAGCTCTGTTATTTTAACCATAACTGCCCTCCAGAAATTAAGCAGAGCATCACTGGGACTCCCCTTGGGGCAGACACCCCAACAATCCCCCCCTGTCCCTCAGAGCGTTGTCCAAGCCCTCCTGGAGCTCTGGCAGCCTTGGGGCCGTGCCCACTGCCCTGGGGAGCCTGGTCAGTGCCAACCACCCTCTGGGGAAGAACCTTGTCCTGAGATCCAACCTGACCCTGCCCTGACACAGCTCCAGCCCTTCCCTGGGCCCTGTCCCTGCTCACAGAGAGCACAGCTCAGCACTTGCACCACTGCTTATTCATGTGTAGGTTTTGCATTATCACCCCAGCAGATTGGGATTCAGCCACCCTTAATTCGTGATGCAGACCGGGAGTTGAAGAAGTTGAGAATTTTGCTTTTGGGGAGGCTTTGCATGAATTTCAGCCCATTAATGGTGTTGCCTCTATTAACATGTCTGTGGTGTCTGAAATGGCAGGTTTGGGTGTGACCACACCAAATGCAAAGCAATAAAATCACAGCTCAGTCATGCCTAAGGGTTTTCATACTTCATGCTGCGTTTCCTCCCAAGGCATTTTTGCTCCCGTGAAGCCAGCTGCATTTTGCTGCCTTTCAAATCTGCTTTGGGGATTTATTTTTTCCCCTCTCCTGTCTGGTTTCTTTGCTGCTACTTCCCAGATCTCTGCTGAGCTCTTTCTGCAGAACACAGGGCAAGAGCTCCTGCAGGGACACCTTCATCATCCCCACCTTTGGGGCAGCAGATCTCTGCTCTGTGTGAGCAGGGACAGGAGCCAGGGAATGGCTGGAGCTGTGTCAGGGCAGGGTCAGGTTGGATCTCAGGACAAGATCCAGAAGGTGGTTGGCACTGACCAGGCTCCCCAGGGCAGTGGGCACAGCCCCAAGGCTGCCAGAGCTCCAGGAGGGTTTGGACAACGCTCTGAGGGACAGGGGGGGACTGTCGGGGTGTCTGTGCAGGGCCAGGGGTTTCACTGGATGATCCCTGTGGGTCCCTTCCAGCTCAGGACATTCTGGGATTCCATGCACCAGGAGCAGAGTTGTGCAGAGAAGAAATAGGGGGATGCAATGAAAACACTCGAAGGAGCTTCCAGCACGTTTTTCGTAACACGTGCAAACACAGGCACAGAGCAGCAGCACTGGAAATGTGGCTGTGAGAGACAGTAAAAGACACACCTCTTTGAGCAGAGCGACAAGTGAGGGGAAAAAACCCCTAAAATAATAATAAAAAAAAAAAAGGTAAGATTTTAAGTGAAAAAAACTCTTGCCTGTTTATCACAAAGCTAGCAGCAATAGAGCCTTTGTGTAAGCAGACAGGACTTGGCTATGGATTTCTCCTGCCAAAAAAGGACCTGGAATAAAGAAAACATCAAGCAAGCTGTCAAATAAAAAAGAGAAAACCATTTTGATCACATAGTAAAAAGCATGTGCACTGCATTTTTGGATTTTTTTTTTTTTCCTAACAGCTCTTACAAGTTCACTTTGTCTGCTCCTAACAGCTCTATTGTTCACTTTGTCTGCTCCTTGTTGGCAGTGAAAATAGAAGGAGGAGCAGCAAGACGTGTGGTTACTATATTTACTGGTGTTCTCAGCTGGTTTTGCCATCTTCTGCAGCCCGGAGAAATTCTAATAATTGCTGAGTTTCAGGTTGAGCTTTTCCCTGAAGTAATGGGAAGAAACACACAGTATTTGGGGAACATGTTTATGAAAAGAGGAAGGAAATTTCATTTACATGTGCACCAGTATGGAATGAATTGGGCCCAATTTCTGCAGTAATTGGGAGCTGAAAGGCAGAGCTTTGCTATAATTCAGTTTGATTACCATTGTTGGCTTCCTTTTCATTACTTTTTCCAAGAAGGAGTAGAAAAAGCTAAGAATCTGTTATCAAAAACCTGCAGCAAGGTGGGGAGAAGGACTGAATACATGAAATAAGAAAAATCTAGGTGTTTTGAGAAAAATCTTCTGCTTAGAAGGAAAGGGTTTACTATTGCTTAATCACCAAGAAATAAATATGTAAGAAATTCTGTTCTGTCTTGTAAAAGCCAAGCAAATTAATTCTGTAAGTATATATAGTAATGATGATATTACACAACTCAAGCAAAAGCAGCTAATGAACCCTACTGACTGAAAATGCCAAGTTCAGTTCTTAACATTCCAGTCACAACTGCCAGAATTTCCAGGTCTGCTGTCAGAAGACAGAGATGGCATAAAAGGAAAAGCAAAACTCCTAGAAAGTCATGTATAATATTTCCTAATCACTACTAATGGAGAAAGATTTAAGAATTCTTGTGCCTTCAGCTGCCAAATATCATCTGAAAGGTTTTAATGCTCTCTAAGACCCTTATTGCCCTTTCACTTGCAAATTTTAGACAGGATTACATTTCCTTGGTTGGCTTCTTTGCACAGAAATTGTGCTCTAAGCAAGTAATCAGCATTAAACGATTAACACAGACAAGAAACAAACAATACAGACAACTTTCTCTGTGTTGTCTTCTTTGAGGCACTTCAGAAAACAAGTAAACGAAGAAAGCTGATGGAAAAAGCAGTCCCAGAGTTTACCCTGAAAATCTGTGGGTCTTTCCTTTGGGATTTTTTGTTTGTTTTCCATTTTTTTTAAGCACTACAACACAGATATCAAAATTTGTATTTGATTAGTCAAACCCAAACCATTGTTTTGTGAATATTGTTGGCAAAGGACAGGGAGGGGAAAGGGAGAAGGAGAGGGAGAGAAGAGAGAGGGAAAGGGGAAGGTTGGGGAAAAAGGAAAGAAAGGGACAAGGGAAAAAGGAAAGAAGGGACAAGGGAAAAAGGAAAAAGCCCATTGGTTCAGAAAGGTTAGGGTCAATGTTAATAAACATAAATACCACCCGGTACCCCCTTGATCCCAAGATAATATATGTTAATATGCAATTGGATCTGTGTCCAGGTGAGTTGTTCCTCTTCCAATTCACTTTGAAAGCTATTAAGTTAAATTGGACTGTTGCAAACTGTGAGACAATTTGCATTCCTGCTTAAAAAAAATCTGTAGTCCGAGTAAATCACCCTCAAACCTCCTCTCTGTTAAACTAAAATATAAGACAGAATATTAAAAAGCAAAACTCACTTGGTGACAGCAGTGATGGACTATCTTTGCTTAAAAGACATTGCTTAATTAAAAACAAATGGGGTTAACATGAATTAAGGCAAGGAGCTCAAGTGCAATCAACAGTCAAGTCAATCTGAGAGCGGTGTGACCTTTAAAGGAGAACGTTTTCACTTGTTAAACACATTTTGGGAAAGAAATACAAAGTTGGGAAAAAAAAAAAAGAAAAGAAAAAGGTAAGGGGTCGTTAATAGGCTGAATAAAAAGAAAAGCAATCTTGCATCTGGCAAGTAAGGCAAGGACTCATGTTTTAAATGAATATTTTCTGTGCACTTTTGTTTCTCCTCTCTATATTCTTATACCCAACTGCCTAAAGTTAAATCAAAAGAGACACTCACTGGGGACAAATAACCTAAATGAGCCTAACAACAGCAAAAGGACTGTTATCCAGTGGATTAACCAAACTTCTGAGAAAAAAACAAAATCAGGGGGCCATTAATTAGAAAATTAGCTCCAAGCAAGCCAGCAAGGTTTATTTTTGTGTGTAAAATCGGAATGTTGCTGTTTACATCTCTCAGAGGCCTTTAGTGATGCCGACTGTGAGGGAAGTCAGAAATGCTCAAAAATAAAGGGATTTTTTCCACACTTCAAGGCTCAATGGCAGCAGAATCAACCAATTCCCTCTGAACTTCTCCACCAGCACATGAATAATAGGATTTGTTGGGGAGAGGGGTGTGAGACAACAGCTGGGTGGGCATCTGGCAGCAAGCCAGGGGTCACCCCAACCCACTGGTCACCCATAAAGATTCCTAAAAGCTTCGGAGAAGTTTCTTTCTCTCCCTTCTGAAAATTCCTAATAAAGGAGGCTTTGGAGGATGCCACACTGCCAGCCCTGTCCACTGGGGAATTTCCATTAGGGCAGGAACACAGGCCTGTGAGGAACTTCCCTGGGAATGAGTGAGATGAGAAGTTTTATAGCAGAAAACTTATTTCGTCTCTCACAACCCGCTTGATTGCTTTTTCCATTATTATTAGAAAGTCATTCCAGAACCTCATTTCCTCTATCTGTGAGCAAACTTCTGAAGTCCAGCCTGAATTTATGAGCAGACTATTTGAAACCACTCATTCTTATGCTAACATTTCCCTATAACTTTCTCCATTGATTACTTTTCTCTCTCAAGTGCCTCTCAAGAGAAAGTCTATCGCCTGTCAACCTTAATTTCACAAGGTATCATCATATAAAATAGGTCTCCATTTCTTTGGTCAATCTAATAGTTTTAGAAAAATATGGGACATTTTTCAAGATAAATGTTAGAGAGCTAGGATTTAACCTGAGTAATTGCACTTTGAGTCAGAGAGCACCTTGAGACAGGGGGGGCCTTTTGTTCTCCATCCCCCCTGCTCCCTTCTTAAAAGCGACACCTCCAAAAGATGCTCTAATGAGTCTGGACCAGGCAATAAAACTTTGGAAACACATATCATCTACAAATAAAATAAACCAGGAGTCGTCCTCTGTAATACAGCAATTTTCAAGGATGGAAGCACACAGTTCTTCCCTTTCTTTCCGAAACAAGGGTTTATGCACATCTTTCTTTTCTCGGTTCAAAACAATTTAAGACTCTCTTCCAGGGAATAAAAAAAGGTTACAAAGACTAACAGTCATTTTCTCAGAATTCCAGATTGAAGATCAAAAGATGTAGACCAGGTTGGTCACGCCCAGTTCCCAAAGGCAGAAGGACTGGCAGAAGGAATGCTCTGTCTGCACACTGAAGGAAGAAAATACGGAGGCCTTCATTCACTTCACAAAATAATCTGTAAAAAGAAGAGTTTTCCATAATACAAAGTGTTCTGGTGACACCTGCAGACTCCAAAATACCAGTGGGTTTTAGACAAGATATTTTTTGTGTCTACTTTCTGTGCCTTTTCTATGTGTGGTTTCCACGGGCCATGTCAAGAATAAAAAACAATCATAATTTTTCGGGTGTTTGCAGGCTCCTACCTTTGGGCCTGGAAGACTCTCAGATAACTGCACCCACCCCATCCCACTGATAGGAACTTGCTGGCCCTTTGGAATGCTCTCCTGGGAAAGGCTGACACTCTGAGTGAGTGGGAACAGGAAGAAGGGCAATGCCACACAATCTGATCCGCTCTGGAAAACCACAAACACCTCAATTAAAGCTAAACTAGCAAAAAAAAAAAAATACATTTCATGAGCGTTTTAGAGCTGCTATAAAACAGGGGAGGACAAAAGATGAGCTAATTTAGTGCTTTGTGAAAGGTCACACAAGGTTTGTGTCAGACAAGAACACAACCCGTTTCTTCCGCACCACAAACATGAGGCCGTTCTTTCCTTCTCCAGACCAAGGTGAGTTGTCTGTCCAGGTCCTAATTTATGGATGGAGATCACCCACTTCTCAAAATTAGATAAAAGTTAGAAATGAGGCTGCACACATCATCTTCACAGAGATTCACGGTCATCTGAAGTGTCCCTGATGTGAGGAGCTCAAATTAATTTACTGTATTTCCTGGTGTAGACAAAGTATAAACAACACCATTTACTGTGACCCGAGGTGCTGCTTCCCCCTCTATTTTTCAGACACGTTTTAATAAGTTTCAGAGAAATCCAAACGCAGGAGGAGACAGTAAGTGACAAGAATAATTTACGGAGACTTGGAGATTCACATCCCTCTTGATTTTAACACAATGGCAGCTTTCACTCCCTCTAAAAAGGAAACTGAGGAGCTCTGCACTCTGCAGTAGCCAGGCTTAAAACTCTCTCCAGGCACTTTCAGCTCCTCTGAAGTGGATTTGTGAGAGGAAAACATGAGGTTGCAGAGTCAGGAACACCACAGTCAGCACCGGGACCAGGAGAGGATTTAACACAAACTACCAACAAGCGTAAATGAGCCCCAAATCCCCCTGTCTGGAGTCAGAGGTGAAATAAGGAATTTAGCAGAACCACTTGCTGCCTGAAAGATCCACAGACCTGGCAGAGCAGCTCCTCTGTACCTGGGGTTCAGGGAGACTTTGGGGAGCCAAGAAGAAAGTCCAAGCCTTAAAAGCCAAGCTGTGCATCTCCTCCCCAAACCTTCCCTCCCTCAAGCGTTTTGAGACCATTTCCTTCACTCAGGATGTCTGGCTCTGAATTGCAGCCCTTCCCCACCGCTTTGGGAGCACTTTGGAAGGTTTTGAGAGTCTTTCTGAGGTTATAACAGGAGCTCATTAACCTTCTCCCTGTCGGGAGAGGAGGAGGAGAGCAAATCACCTCTGAGGAGGATCTTTAGTTCGGTCTTCTTATTAAACTGATGTCTGGCAAGGCAGGAGAGGAGATCCCATCTTCACACAGAGAGGGTTGTGGAAGATCATCCTTTGAAGGCCCAGCAGGACGTTCTCAGGTCACAGATGTGCTGTGAGCCCCACTGAGGAATGAAAATGTCGGCAACAGCAGCCTCCTGGAACACTCCCAGAGCAGGGAAAATGTGATATTGTTTATTGGCATCATTGCTTTTGCCCAGAGCACTGACAAAAAACTTAGTTTGGACAAAATAACAGTAAATGAAACATAAGAGAAATAAAATGTTTTATTTTTATTATCATTGCTGCTCTTATTTCAGAAGGAAGCCACAAGGGGGATTTCCCATGAAACACTGGTTTTCTTGAAGACCTTCTAATATCAGACTGAAGCTGCAGCCAGCCACCACCACCAGGGGAGGAAAAATGAAGCAAAGGCTCTAAGGAAATTGCAGCACTTAAGGACACTTCGGTTTTATCACCAGGCAGGGGGGAAATGCCTGATTTCCTGGTGGCTGCTCTCTCACTGATCAAAGGGAAAGACACTCTGACCACCCTGCTCAGCATCCCTTTTCACCCACCCCTTCCAGCTATTAGCAAATCCTCCAGGAGTGTTAATTGCTGGCTAATTCCAGGCTGGCTGCCACTGGCAACACTGAGATGCCAAAAACATTTAGGAGCACTGATGTCCAGGATATTTTGGGACAAAAAAAAAAAAAAAAAAAAAA
>VXAY01005805.1:97139-108727 GCA_013399855.1 Oxyruncus cristatus
AAAAAAAAAAAAAAAAAAAAAAAAAAAAAGAAACGCTTCCGAGCAAGTGCCGTGTCTATCACATGGCATTACTTTTCCCTTTAGCAACTTTAAGTGCAGTAACTTGTTCTGATCCTGAAAGGACACAAACCTGGCACCTCCAATCTGCCAATCTGTGTGTATTTTGCTGGCTCAATTTATCAATAATACCAAAGCGTGAATCAAAACAGCCAGGGCACAAATGCTTGTTCCCTTCTGCCACTCAAGAACAGAGGGAATAAAATCCATCCAAGGGGTAGAGTGGACAGCTAAACACTCAAATCTGCTGCACCCAGGGGTCCTGAAGCCTTGCCTAACGCAAACCTCCTTTGAAAACACAGAGAAAAATACACAAGAATTTCAAATAAGAGAGAAATACTGAGTTTCAAGTACACTCAGGCATTAGTAGCAGGGTTTTGTGGGGGCGTCGCCATAGCAAAATAATGCTATAGTGGCTTTAAAAGAAAAGGTGAAATCCCACACAGGTCCAGTAAAATCTGGCACTCTATTAAAGAGTGGGCTGTCAAGGTGCTCTGAATTCACCCTCCGAGTGTATCCCACCTGAAAAGCTCAGACATACAGATATGTGTCTGCTCAAATACATGTCTTAATTCCAAGTTAAATACTCGCCATGCAAATAACAATTTAATGCCCGTAAAGCAGTGAAAATCCAACTCAGAAGCCTGTGCACAGAGTAAGCTTTATCTGTTTAACATACGAGGCAAATAATTGACAAGCTGCTTCCTTTCTGTAAGACAAAATGTTTATCACAGTGTTTCCCAAATCAATACCAGGGAGCTGCAGCCAACTTAGAGCCCTCTGATACTTAGACCTTATAAATATACCAGTCAGGATTTAACTGGAACCAAATTATGATTAATATTAGCTTGCCAGTCATAGGTCTACCTGTCCTAAAAACTAAGCGGGGAATTTTTCTTTCCCCTGCATGGCTGTGAAAGAAAGACGTTGAGCGAGGGAGGGGGACGGTGATTTGGCTGGAGTGATCGACACACACAAAAGAAGTACCCAGCAGCCCCACATTCCAAGCTAAAGGCCCTCAGAAGACTGGGTGGGAGGTGGAATTTTGGATTTACAATTGCTTGGAGGGAGGAGCTTGGTCTTCCTCATAACTCATCCTCCCTAGCAAACCACTTCAGTCTCATTAAACTGAGACATTGCCCTAATCCAGAAATAAGCATACTAACTCCTGGGGTATACAGGTATTTTTGGAACACCCTGCAGACAGGCACAATGACAGTATCCAAGCAATGGGACCACCAAAAGAGCAGGAAGATGGGTGTAGCTGCTCATAGGAGGCACCCAGCAAAACTTACAACCACAAGAGGAAGAGAAGCACAAGGGACTGCTTATAGACTGCCAAAAACACTGGAAAGGTGGCTGGTAAAATAGAAGAAACCAAGGCAAGCAGCATCGTTACCATTTCCTTTTCGGGAGGAGCACAACAGCATAGAGACATCAGGTATCGGCACGGAAAATGGGAGAAGAAAGGTGTAGTGGGTCGACCCTGGATGTCAGGAATCCACCAAAGCCTCTCTATCACTGCCCTTCTTGGCTGGACAGGGCAGGAAAAATATAACAAAGGTTCATAATTTGAAATAAGGAGCAGGGGAGATCCCTCAGCAAACACCATCACAGGCAAAGCAGACTCGAAGTGGGGATATAAACTGAATTTATTACGAATCTAAGTCAAAGCAGGGGAATGAGAAGTAAAACTAACCTTAAAAACACCTTCCCCCCACCCCTCCCTCCTTCCCAAGTTGTACTTCCTCCTTCCTAGTGGTGCAGGGAGCTGGGAATGGGCGTCACAGTCACTTCATCCCAGGTTGTTGCTGCTGCTGCTCAGGGAGAGGAGTTGGAGTCGTTCCCCTGCTCCCGTGGGGTCCCTCCCACAGGAGACAGTCCTTCCCCAGCTTCTCCAGTGTGAGTCCATCCCATGGCAACAGCTCTCCGTGAGCTGCTTCCCTTTTCCATGGGCTCAGCCCTTCAGGCACAGCTCCAACATGGGTCCCCCACAGGACCACAAGTCCTTCCAGCAAAGCTGCTCCCGCGTGGGCTCCTCTCCCCAGGGGCTGCAGGGCCCTGCCAGAAGCCTCCTCCAGAAAGGGTTTCCCACAGGGTCACGGCCCCCTCTGGGCATCCCCCTGCTCCCTGTGGGCTCCTCCCTGGGCTGCAGGTGGATCTCTGCTCCATCACAGCCCTTGGTGGGCTGCAGGTGGATCCCTCACCCCAGTGCTCCTCCCTGGGCTGAGGGGCACAGCTGCCTCCCCGTGGGCTTTCCCACGGGCTGCAGGGGAACCTCAGCTCCGGCTCCTGGAGCACCTCCTGCCCCTCCTTCTGCACCGACCTTGGGGTCTGCTCTGCTGTTCCTCCCACATCTTCTCACTCTGCTCTTCTCTGGACCCAATTACCTCTGCACAATGGTTTATTTTTTTCTTTCTTAAACGTGTTATCCCATAGGCATTACCATCATTCCTGCTGGGTTCGGCCTTGGCTGGAGGTGGATACACCCAGAGCCAGCTGGAATTGGCTCTGCAGGACATGGAGGAAGCTTCTGGCAGCTTCTCCCTCTACCCCCCCCACTACAAAAACGCGGCCACACAAACCCAGTGCACACCACCCACCTCAGGGTGGCCTTTTCTCATGGATGAGCTCCCACCCTCGTTCACCTGGACCTCAGGCTGCAGGAACACCCAGCCCAGGGCCAGCAGCACGGGGCAGCATCACCTCCCTGTGTACAATCAGCTGGGCACTCACAGCCTGCTTAGAGCATTAGCGAGAGAGAATAAAGGCTTCGTGTCCCAGCACTGGTGATCAACACTGTGTGAGAGCTGCCAGGAGCATGTTCTTAGTGAATGAATTTAGGCCTCTCCTGCTTTTTCAGTCTTTGGAGCCCCCCATCCCAGCAATCTCCACATCCCTAATTTATGTGTATATACACACATTCAGTTCCAAGAAAAGCTGCTGGTCTATTTATTAGAATACTATACTCAAGAAACGTGACTTCAGTTTTGAAACTGAGCTCTCAGTTCCCTCATGTCTCTCCATCCATCCCCACCTCCTTCCTCCTCTGCAACACAGGGGATAAAGAAGCCCCATTTTCCCTCTTCTTCTTGTACATCTCATCCATTTGATTTAAACTGTCCTTTACAAGCTGTATAGCTTTTATATACCAAAACATGCAGATGAACTAGGAGTTCCTACATGAATACAGATGGGTCCTACGGAGTAGAAGGTATTTTTCCAAGGGTGTTCTGTGACCTCCTGCTCCCATCTCCCAACACATTGTTCCTGTGCCCCCACAGCATTCTCAAACTGAATGTTCAAAAGCCTCAAACTGAAATAGCAGCCCGGTATAATTTTGGCATAGCACTGAAATTAGAGTTCTCAGACAGTAGGAGCCTTCCTCAGGCATGTTTGAAACACCTTCAAAGGAAAGACAATGGGATATTGTGAATATATTATCTCTTAGTAAAGAGAAAAGCTGGAGTCATGCCGTGGTCATCAGAAAACCTTTCACTCCTTTAGTTTCTGATGTTCTTCTGCATTTTCACAAAGGCATTTTCTAATAGTTTGTCTTTTCTCGATGAATCTCTCCTTCAGTTTCTTCTCTGAGTTTTTATTTATCTAAATTTTATCAGGGAGAGACACGGCTGACACTTCTATCTGACTAACAGCCTTTCTGGAGATGTGCTGCCAGATAAATGAACACATAAATGCTCGTCCTGGAGCTGCAGGAAATCAGAGAGTATTCCTCACGGGTAATTTGCACGTGTGTCATCAGTGACAGACACACTGGAGGCACAGCCACAGCAGCATTTGGGGACAGCACAGGGACTGGGAGCCCATCTGCACAGACAAACTGTGGCATCTTCTCCAAAGACAGGCGAAGCTTGTTTCTAAATATCTGCTTTTTGAGGAAAAGTTTGATTGAAACAAACCACAGGAAAATGGAACTGCTTTGTTTCAAGGCTAAATAAAACTCAGCACTTGGGTTTCCAATGTCAGCTGAGCGAAGTAGCCCCATGTCTTCTCCTTCTTTCAATGAAAAAGATGTGTCTGTTTTAGCCAGAATAATCTGAAAATCTACAGCAGAATGGCACCAGTTTACTACAGCAGAGTGGGACTAAGAACAGTCCAGCCAGGTCCATTCATTAGATGGATGGCACTCTGCATAAAACAATATATGAATTTTAAAACCTAAAGAACCGATATCTTAAAATATATACATTTAAAAACAACAAACAGTTGAGATGTTTGAAGATCATCACATGTCTTGCACCACTGCTCTGAAATTCCAGCAGCTTTAGGAGCATATTTATTTTTGCTGCAATGCCCCACTCTCCAATTCTCCCTGCATGGCCTGGTGGGAGACATCCTTCCTGTGCAAGACAGAGAAAGCTTAAATCAACTCCTGATTTTCCCTATAGAAAATTATGCTTACAATCACCCTTTTTTTAAGAAAAGGGAAGTTTGGGGGGCAGACTGTGGTCAAAGATGAACCTGCTTGACAAGGTCAGGTGGTTTCTGAAGAGAAAATTATTGCCTGTGTAAAAGTAATTAAGCTGCACTAAAGAGAAGCTGCCAAAGTTACAGCAGCCTCAACTGGGGTAAACCAGAGCAACTAAAGCAGTTTTAATGCCTATTTACACCAGCAAAGAGTCTGGCTCTAACACTGGCTGTCAAAAAAATACAGCAGAGTTGGTGAAATGACGTAGTTTCATAAAAAGCTATTACTTAATAGTGAGGTGCTGGTGCTGAAATACCCAATTATCCCCGGGTTTATTAACCTCTGTGCTCACAAATGTCCAAGAGTAAAGCAGAAGCAGTGAATTCAGTACAGTCACACGTTCCCAGAGCCCTTCACCAACACATAAAACCAGGAGCTGCTGCCAGCAGAGGAGTTCAGATTTTAATTCCCTGTGAAGCTCCAGCTTGTTTTTCTGCTCTGCAACCCCCCCAGAAAGGGTCAGTCCAAGCCTCCTGCAGCAAAAAAAAATATGGACAGAAAGCCTTTGGAGCAAGGGAAAAGCAAGAAGAGGTTTAACAGCTCAAGCACAAGTTGGATTATCCGAAACACGAGTTTTCCAGACTGCTGAGCTGAGGATGCTTCAGCTCAGCTCAGCTCTCCTATACCCAGACTATGCTATTCTTGGACCTAGGCACTATTTCTCTTCCTATATTTCCTGGGAAAGAATTTGCAGTTAAGATCTAAATACCACCCACAGCAACCAAAGATAACCTTAACTGTTGAAGACTTAATAATAAGACTTAATAATTCCTTAACTTTTACCTGTGTTTCGATAATTCCCATATGTTTTGGAGATTTGAGGGGCAGGGGTTGTTTTTCTCTTTTTTTTTCCTTTTAATTAAGCAAAGCAGGCAATTTGTCCTTACTCTGCAATTTTTCCCCTGCCCACAGAAGACCTTTGAACAACTGTTTCGTCCAGCTCTCTCCATTTTACCTGAGGACTCAAAGCAGACTTTCCTCTCTGCTGACAAAGTGAACCTGAGCAGTGGGAAGCCAGTAAATCTCAAGCAGCAGAGATGCTTTATGTACCTTAAGTACTGTAAGATTAAAAATGTGGTTTTATCACAGTGTGATACCAACGTTAATAACTAGTCTGGAGCAGGAATTCAAAGCTTTCACTATTCTATAATTGAAAGTAGCCCAGTTGCACATGGACTCATCCAGCAACAGAGGAGCTCAGATCATCTTAGTGAGTGTTTCACTCGAACAGGAGCCTGAGAAGGGCAGTGAAGCATCCCTCAGTCAGGCATTACCAACAGTGGGACGTGCATTAGCAAATGAAGCCACATGCAAGTCACAATCCAACGCCATCTGACTGCAAAGAAGGTCAGGCATGCAGAAAAATTCATTTGTGGCACTTGCTGAGAGCAGAGTGAACATTTAAATTGGAGATTTCCAGCCCATCAACAATAGTCTTACCTGCTGCTACATTTTCAGTTGTCCCAGCAACAAGCAGTTCTTTCTTTCAGCTTTATCATTGCCTCTCCTTTTCAATGGGCTTTTGTAAGGCAATTATGTCACAAATCTTAATTATTGTTTCATTTGATGTTTTGACTAACAATGGCTAACAACTGCATCATGTAACAACCCAGCTGTCCCTCCGGAGCAGGGACACAGAGGCTGCAGCCACCAGAGCTCTCTCTACAGGCATTCACAGATCCAAAGGATGCAGAGCAGTGGGAGCAGGAGAGGGAAAGGGGGAAAGGGAAAGGGGAAAAGGAAAGGGAAAGGAAACCTTCCCTAAATAACATGAAGAAGACTTTATTTAACTTCACAGGATCACAGAATCACAAAATATGCGGAGTTGGAAGGGAGCCACAAGGATCATCAAATCCAGCTCTTAACTTCCCTGACATCTCCTGGACATCACTCTTTCCAGTGAGGTCTCCCAGTGGGGTGGGGAAGACAAACCTGGGTTTGCTAAGCAGAACAAACACCTGAATATCAATAATCCCTTTAAAATCTCTACACCCCGTACAGTTCACTTCAGAACAGGGAGAGGCGCAAAAGAAAAAGAGAAGGAGAAGCCAAACAACCCCCAGCAAGAGCAATTTGAAAGCCACACAACATCCACCTGGATGGCAATGCTATTTCATGTCTCCTTTTTAGCCGCTGCTGGCATTAAACTCAGCACAAAAGGCAGAATCTGAAATGATTTCCAACAAAAGCAGCACTTCAATATCTGCTCTGGAGCTCCATTAAACTGGGGCCGTTTGTAGTGATGGAAATGCAAGTTAATTTTTTTATTTTCCTGAATTCCTTGATTGATTGCAGTTAGTCATGCTGTTCCTAAAACATCATCTTGCCCCAACACATGGTTCATCCCTGGGCTTCTCTGGGATTCACATGGCTCTCACATCTTTTGCTGTTCCCTTGCTCTCTAATTCTTGCACTCCATCAGGAGAAGTGCATCTCCTTTCACTTCTAGGGATTGACTGCAACAGAAAACAACAGAAATGGGAATGCTGCTCTTTCCCAGCTGCAACCAGCTGGAAGTCGTTGATTCTGCCCATAAAGCAAACGTGTTTGCAGTTGGCTGGGACCAAGAGCAGCTGATTTTCTCTATTAGGAGACATCAGGAAGCAGAACAGCAATGAACTGTAGATAATATGGATTATATACAGTGCATTAATACTCAGGAGAAACTGAATCATAAAATCCCTTGAGCTGGGAGGGACCCACAAGGACCAACCAGGGCAACCCCTGGCCCTGCACAGACACCCCAACAATCCCCTCCTGTCTCTGAGAGTGTTGTCCAAACCCTCCTGGAGCTCTGGCAGTGCTGGGACTGTGCCCACTGCCCTGGTATATTTGTGTCTGATAAAAATGTCAGAACATCACTGTAACAGCTTCTGGTTCCTATTCCATCCCCTTCTCTCCCAGTGCACACATCTGCACCTGACCTTAAAAGATCATAAAAATGCCAAGGACACAAAATGGCTCTCTCTCTGTGTCCACAGTTATGGGTCTAAATCAACTCCACCGTTACAATTATTTCTGAACAACAGCACAAGTCTCTTGGCACCAACTGTCACCATTTTTATTTTCTAAATCAGCTTAAACCCAATGTCTGTAGGACTCAGTACCGCCTATAAGCCTGTGCAAATGGCTCTCTGTGCATATACATTGCTCATTTCCCACCTGGATTTTCCAGTGTTCCATTTCATTTGTGCAAAGCAGCCCAGGAACATGTTCCTGTTCTACATCAGACTGCAGAGGAGCAGGAGGCAGCCAGGGGAGCTTCAGCACACAGGGGAAAGAAAAAAAGCAATTCACTCCTCCTTTATAAATCAGAAAGCAACTAGGTAGGCATAACACAACATAAACTCAGGCAAATTACAGCATTTCTGATGAAAGAAACCTAAAGGTAACAATCAGAAACTTGTCAGAGACCCACAGGGATTTTAAAAGAAAAAAATAAAAATAACCTTATGCAGACAATTATAATTTTTTTTTTTTCACAGATGTAAGAATATTTAAATGAAGTGGAATTGCAGGAGTTTTATTCAGCCATATTTTCATTTGAAATGTCTAATAACACCTCTGGATTTAAATTCCATACATCACTCTCCTTTCATTTTGCAGTTGCTGGAAATACCATCAGAAGAAAATACTGTACACCATTTCTAGCAGTGCATATTTATAGCTGTTGGCTTCTTTATCCCTACAAATTGCCATATGCATAAAAAAAAAAAAAGTCAATCTTTCCAATTTCCAAACTGGTTTAGAATTTATGTTCATTTTCTATTATAAGCATTTGACCTTGTCTATGAAAAGTCAGCTGGAAAAGTTTCTTCCCTTTCCAGTCAGGAAAAACATACTCTTGAGTATTTTTAGACTTTGCAATGTACAAGCTTTAAAACCTGAGATATCCCTTCACGTTGAATTTTCCGATGTTTAATTTCTTTCCTGTTCCCCATTTGTGGGAACAATTCCTGTGGGGCAAAAATGAGGAAAAGCCAAAGTTTGTTCCACACAAATTCCTCCTTCCATTAATAACCCTGTCAGGGATGTAGATGGTAAAGGCACTTGCTGTGCATTCAACAAAAACCTGATATGAAGCTGAAGAAGCATTTTTAGTTATATCTATCATCAGCTGTTACAATTACGGTTCGACGTGTTTGCAAAGCAAACAAAACAGAAATAAACACTGAAGGAAAGTAAAAGTCAGGGTGTAAAACCATCACCTCCTGCACCTGGTCAGCGTGGTTTAGCACAGAGATTTGCAGGAAAATGTAGGTATATGATATTATGTGTATTAATTCAGGAAAATGTATCTATTTTGCTAAATACATAGAACTGCTCTGAGGCCAGAAATCCCAAAAAGTTGTGAGTCACTTCCACAAAACAGCTCAGTCTACACTATTTGACCACTTTGCATCCTTAAAAGTCTAAACAGTTCGAGACTGTTTGTTCTTCCCTTTCAAAAATACAACTATTAAATAAAACCAAGCAAATAATCAAGCAAAAATAGAGTCGTGCTGCCAGATTTTTCAAAAATGTTTATTCCATTTAGTTTGTGACCACCTCTGGGGGTTACACACCTGCTGAAGGGAAGGGGCCAGGAGATCCTGAAACTGCTATTCTGTTTTCCCCCTTTTCAAATGACGACAGTACAGCAGCCATGTCTGAGAAGCTGCTGACACCATTTGAAAACCGAAGGGACGGGAATAAATACATGAAAAAAAACCCAGCTAGACTGTTTCATTTGCCTGCTGGAATAACCAGGCCCACTGCCAAAATTCAAGATCAGCCTCACAAATAGAAGGTGCTTAAAAGGCCTTCCAAGCTCTAAGGAGCACTCTCGTGTCACAGAACCATGGAAGGGGTTGGGTTGAAAGAGAACTCAAAGTTCATCGCTTCTCAACCCCTGCCATGGGCAGGGACACCTTCCACCAGCCCAGGTTGCTCCAAGCCCCGTCCAACCTGGCCTTGGACACTTCCAGGGATCCAGGGGCAGCCACAGCTTCTCTGGGCAACCTGTGCCAGGGCCTCCCCACCCTCACAGGGAACAAACAATTCCTTCCCGATATCCCATGCAACTCACCCTCTGGCAGTGGGAAGCCATTCCCCCTTGTCGCGTTGCACCCTTGCCAGAAGTCCCTCTCCAACTCTCTTGGAGCCCCTTTAGGCACTGGAAGGGGCTCTCGGGTCTCGCTGGAGCCTTCTCTTCTCCACACAACAATGTCCCGACTCAGTATTGCACAAAGAGACTGAAATAAGCCAGGCTTAACTCCCAACATCCTTAAACGTCCACTCCCAGCCTCTGCCAGCCCTCACCACCCTCTGCTCTTCCCCCTCACCCTCTCACGGGTGACTTGGAATTTGCCTACTACAGAGGATTGGAAAGGACATGACCCCACCTCGAGAACAAGGTTGGAATGTCACCTCCTATGGTTTAAACCACGAACTTGAAAATCAAAGGTAAAATCAAACGATGAATGGCACAATTTCTGAATGCTCTGCCAGGCACTGCTCAAAAGTGCACGGGGATAAAAGGATATGGAAGAACTGGTTTTCCATGAAAGATTTCCATGTTTTATCTGTCAGCACTGAGACTCTACACCAGCTCAGGGTGATCAGAAATAAGATCAGGGCAGGAAAATAAGGAGAACCAGTGCAAGGCACGAGAGGGGAGCAGTATTTCCCCAAGATTATGTTTTAAACTGCTTAAAATTTAATGCGTTCTGGTAAAATTAAAAAGTAAAATGTACACTTGGAGGAGCATTTTACGAGCCTGGAGGAGCTGCTGTTTGACAGGAATAACTCGGAGGTGTAGGGAGGGGAGATGGAGAAGTGGCAGAGTGAGTAAGTCCTGCCAACACTTTCTTCTCTGGGATTCGACAGCAGAATTCTTAGAGGACACAGGAAAAACTCAATTGCATAATAATTTTGAGATCCTTCATGTCTCTGCCAGTAAGTGACAGTCAAATTCTCCAGTATTACGGGGAGCTTTTGTCTTTTGGAAATGTGCAGCTTAGTAGGACTTTAAAAATCCTGTTGCATCTAAATTCAGGGATAAAGAGTTGAATTTAACTTAATATAAATCAAAGCAAACCTGCAAATATGGCAAGGCAGAAAGTCTCTTTATCCTACTTATATGTTTCTGGTATTTTCTGTGCTCTTTCAATTATTTTTATTTGTTTTTTACTGAGAACAGAGGCCAATCAGAGGAACTGCAACATAATGGTGAAATTTAAAGGTTACTATGCAAGTATATTTCCATTTATCCTATTTAGCTCTGAAATATCCCACCAAGCTGTTAATATCTAATAATCCTTTTATAGAAGCTGAATGTTATCTGTAAAAATTAAATTGTTTACATTCAAAATGCCTCACCATAAATATAAATGCTCATTCATTATTTAAAATGCAGCACAGCATGGTAAATTTGATGTTTTCCCTGCTCAGTTTTGGCTGTAACCAACTCCATAGATACATTAGCACCATCTTTTGGCTAAAATGTATCCTGACCTATATTTGTATCTTTTCTTTGCAAATGGAGTTGTTGCATTTCCCTGATATTTCCTCAGGGAACGTCTTTTGAATATGAAGAAGAGCCAAACTGGGAAGTGAACTCAGGCTCTGGCTGATAAACCCAACCAAGACAATCCTGTTGGTCCCAAATCATATTTACACTGAGGTGCCTTTACACTGTCGGAGCCCTCAAACTGCGTTTTTATCACTATTTTCTCCTCCTAGAATTATGTAAATGATTCTATGATTAAATTATGATTTTTTTTTTTTTAAATAAATCAGGTCCACTAATTACTAATCAGCTCTGGATGCTTGTTTGCATCATACGCAGATGACCCCAAGCTGGGGGGGAGTGTCGATCAGCTGGAAGGCAGGAGGGCTCTGCAGAGGGACCTGGACGGGCTGGATCCATGGGCTGATTCCAACGGGATGAGGTTCAACCAGGCCAAGGGCCGGGTCCTGCACTTTGGCCACAACAACCCCCTGCAGCGCTACAGGCTGGGACAGAGGGGCTGGAGAGCAGCCAGGCAGGAAGGGAGCTGGG
>VXAY01005805.1:109825-223927 GCA_013399855.1 Oxyruncus cristatus
TTTTTTGCTTTTCCGGATCTGAATTGGTTCTGGATAAATATTTCTTTTCCTAATTGCAAAGATTAGGACCTGTGGAGCACAAAGCACCTTGGAAAAGGTGGAACTGTCTTGCAGTTGCAGAGGCAGAAGGTCTTCTTGGTCTCTTCATCCCAGCGAGGTGCCCCGCTCTGGGTGCACTGAGGTCTCTGGAGGCTGGGCACTGACCTCAGTGAAAACGTGGGAAGGTTCACTTGGACTTACCAGGGGCACTGTGATGACTGAGATCCTTAATTACCTATTTTGGCTTAGAAAGAACATCTATCAGTGTATATCAAAGGATTTCCACCCCATGGTGTCATCACACACAACGAAGCGCCAAACGAAAGAGCATTTCAGAGCAAGACGCCACCAATAAACTGCAAAGACGGACATTTCTCTTTGGTCAAGGACAGAATCTGGCACATTTTCCTTCTGAGTCTGTGCCAAATATAGAGGTACCAGTGCCATCAGAATCGCCCTGACGTCACTTGTAAAAAACATCCTCCTAGGGCAAAACTACATAAAGAATGATGTCTTTTTAGTGGGATGCTTTATACTCCAGCAAGAGCAATGTGTAATCAGTTTGACACTGTGCTTTGCACAGCACCCATCACTCTCTGCCACCCTGATCTAAGGGTGCACATACATCAAGATTTGCCTGTGGCATCCAATGTTGCAGCTTTGTTAATCTATAGCAGAAAAATAATTTACTGCATGACAGCAGCAAATATCAGCGCAGAACCTGGGAGAGGAGCACTGACACTCACAGGAGAAATACTTGCCGTGTTTATGTTTAATATGGGCCTATCAGAAGTAGAGATTTCTAGGAACAACTACTGGAGTGGGGTCAGTGAAATACAGCCATATAAATTTGACTAAAGCTGGCTGGACCTGTCCAAAGGGAAGGCACTTCTCCTTTCTTCAAGTTTTTCCTTTGGAGTTATTTAGCCACAATAAGCCAAACTGGTAATAATTAGCTGAATTATGATCTATGGGTAAAGTTATGAAGCACAAAAATCTCCTTTATACCCTTGGTAGGTTTATAGGAACTCTTGGAGGCAGAGGTGCAAAAGGTGCTGCTGTAACTGAGTACACTGAGCAGAAAGCCTGGAAAAGGATTTGGTAGTCTGAAGAAATTTAAATTCATTTTTGAAAAGGCATCTAACAAGTACTCTTAGCACTGTCATAACCAGATCTCTGCTAAGATATGAATAACAAGTACTTTGAAAGCTATTATATGTGGTTTATATATATATATATATATATTTGTATGTATATAACATACATACCTACACCAAAATTTCTACTGATGTAATTTCAATCTTAAGGGTTCAGAAATCTGGAAGGGTTGGTTGGACTGGATGATCTTAAAGGTATTTTTTCACCTTAATGGTTTTATTATTCTGTTATTCTAAATAAGAACATATGTGTGACAAAGTAAGCGTAAAGGCCATGAGGAGGAATATCTGGAAATAGGAGGAAGAAAATCATGTCTTAGAAGAACATTGACATATCTCTGAAGAAAATTATACCAAAATGGGTAGTCAAAGAGAAACATGTTATTTAAGAAAAGAGATCTTATAACAACCTGCCAGTACCCAAAGGGGTCATCCTGGAAGCCTGGAGAGGGACTTTTCACAAGGGCATGGAGTGACAGGACAAGTGGGAATGGCCTAAAGCTGGAGGGCAGGGTGAGATGGGATACTGGGAAGGAATTCTTGGCTGGGAGGGTGGGGAGGCCCTGGCCCAGGTTGCCCAGAGAAGCTGTGGCTGCCCCTGGATCCCTGGAAGCGTCCAAGGCCAGGTTGGAGCAACCTGGGCTAGCGGAAGGTGTCCCTGCTCATGGCAGGGAGTGGGATGAGATGATCCCTTCCAAACCACACCATTCCAAGACTCTCTGGATAGCAAATTAAATGGACATGCTGTTGAAGAAAAGAGGAACCTTGTGTTGTCAGCAACTCACCGTGAGTAGGGAATCACATCATCCATCCCTGCAGAAAAGCTGACTCCACAAAGCACAAAGCTCTGGCCTGGGTGTCCAAAATTATAACAGGCTGGACTGAGTTGTTTCTTCAGCACTGCAGGGGCAGAACAGGTCAAGCCTCAGACTTCCACATGTCCTACCACCCAGTAAGTACTCTCTTGTCACCGTTAAAGGGAAGAACACTTTAGGGTTACACATGGATGGCTCTGTTTAGCCACCCCTTCTGGGTGTGGAGATAAAATGTGGATGCAGCCAGGAAATGTCCAGTCATCCCAAACCTGTCTCTGTCATTTGCCTTACGGTAGTCAAGAACCTACACAAATTATCACACTGGTGGATGTGATGCCAAGAGTAGAACAGAAAGCAGCCCACAAAAAGCAGGAAGGTACAAGAGCTCATCTCATTCTAGCTGGAAACAATCCCACTAACCAGGAACTGTACACCACCATAGCTGGAGTTTTATAGGATGAAAAAACCCATAACTTGAAATTTCAGAAAGCTGGGGGAACTTTCTCTTTCCATTATTCAGTAAATGAGGGGGGAAAGTGGTTTAAGAGCTACATCATCTATATATTTATATTACACGTATTTTTTCAGTTGAGGAAAATCTTCAAGGAGCTGGTGGGTTTCTGCTCTCCATCCTAAAGAGCCAGAGTATTGCAACTTTGCATCCTTGACTGAAAGCACAGTGTTCAGAAAATAACTGTTCAGAAAAGCTACCCTGACAACACACACCAATAATAAAATCTGCACCAGCAAAACTGAATACAGGAAAAGAGAAGGAGAAAGAACCAAAAGGAAAGAGAACATTAATCCTTGTGAGGGCAAGAAGTGAAATCACCCAAAGCAAGGTAAAACTGCTTGAATTGCAAAAATTTGAAATACAGGTTTTTCTTGTAATTTTGAAAGTCTAAAAATTCTCATTACGTACCTGTTGGATGAGGAAGTTTAAGTTCAAGGAGATATTTTTCATAAATAAAAAGAGCTACTAAAACCTGTGTGTTCCTTTAAAGGTAGCGCTCCAAGTTGTTGCAATCAGTTGAAATTAATTCAGAAAGGGCTTAAACCACACTTTAAACAAAGTTTCTAAATAGAAATATGCTGAAATAGGGGGGATGGAGGGGTTATGAACTTGCAGGAAGGATTTTGCTCCTTGCTGCACTGGATTTACTGGTCATTCCTTTAAACTCCTGTAAGGCTTGTATATCTATAATTCAATCTTGTTACATTATTTAAGTGTGAAAGCTTTGAAATTTAAACCAGAAGGATACAAAAGGTGTTTTTTTCACCTTCCCAGTTAGTATTTGATAACTGGCTGTGGAAGCACTGATTTTAACAGAATCCAATCCCAAGTATTTTGGGTACCCCCCGTTCAAAGCAGTTATTGTTAAGCAACTTTGAAATGGCAATTTTCCCATGCCAACCCCAAATTATTTGCAACAGTCCTTTGGCACAGTGTGTGTCTGCTGTATCATTAGCATGGTAAATGTTTTGTTTGTTGAAAACCCACTCGCAGTGAACCACTAAGCCAAACACTCTGTATTAAACATCACTCCTCACGCTGGTCCCCAAGCAAGTGCTGTTGTTGCACTAATGGATTCAAGCACATTATTGCAAACCACAGGAAATTAGTTACTGCCAAACACTTAAATATTCCCTTTTTAACCCAGCTAAGAAGATCTTATGGAAACTGGCTTGTTTGGGAGATTTCATGTCACTGCAACTCCCTGACAGGAGGGGGGAGCCGGGGGGGGTCGGGCCCTGCTCCCAGGGAACAGGGACAGGAGGAGAGGGAACGGCCTCCAGCTGGGCCAGGGCAGGGGCAGGGGGGACAGGAGGAGGACTTTCTTGCTGGAAAGGGTGGTCAGGCCTTGGCAGGGGCTGCCCAGGGAGGTTTGGAGTGCCCAGCCCTGGAGGTGCCCAAGGAAGGCCTGGCCGTGGCACTCAGTGCTCTGGGCTGGGGGACAAGGTGGGCATTGGGCACAGGGGGGACTCAGTGGTCTTGAAGGTCTTTCCCAACCTCAATCATTCTGTGCTGAGGTGGCAGCATTGCCATTGCCTCCTGGGGCACAGGAGGCACAGAGCAAAGAGCTTGTTTTGGGGTGCCCCAGTTCCCAAAGGACCCAGAGCCAGCCCAGCCAAGAGGAACATGTGACAGAGGATACACTTGGCCATCCTTCTGATCCCCACCACCCTCCTCAGAAGCATCAGCAGGGCAGAAGGATGGAAGAGGGAGATGTCAGGGATATGATCTTTCTGAAGAAGAGGGAGAGAATAACCAGATTTTTCCTGGCAATTGAGGGAGAGGTGGGAAAAACAGGAAAACCAGTTTTGTCTCTCTACTCTATTGTCCTCCATAAAAATTAAAAATAACAAGACAAATACAAACAGGAACTGTAGTGGAAGACCTCAAAAGAAAAGGAAAAAAAACCCTAACAACAAACCACACATAATGTTGGCTGACCCATTCCCTTCTGGAAAGGTAAACCTGAAGGTTACTTCTCTTTTGGCAGGAAAGGACCCTTTTAAACATCCATAACAGACACACTTCACTGCTGCACACTCAGCTTTTCTTACCGTATAAACCCATCTCTCCCAAGGAGGAGATGAGATTCCAAGCAGGCTGAGCTCTCCCTGTCTTTTAAACCTCAGCATAAAAAAAGATATCAAACTTCTCACCAGCACTACAATTCACAGCTAAACCATAAATGTATTCAACCCAGTCAGCCTTTGAAAGTTTTCATTTAGCCCTACAAAGATAAACAGTAGATCAGCATTTTCATTAAAAAGAAATGTCATGGCTCATTCCTTTCTGTGATTGAAGAGGAAGCAACAGCGTCTTTCAAAACTCAGGAGACAAACATATGCTTGCAATAAAAAATAAAGAAAAATGTGCTCGTTGTTCCATTAAATCTTTCAGTCCGTGATTATAATTACTTCATGACTGGGAAGAATTCCCATGCTAAAACCCCCTATGCAATGATAGCTCAAGTAGATCAAAACAGGGGTCAGCCGGGGACAATGTGCAGAGATGGAAACTTAACTGATCTTCATATGTTCTGGTTTTATTGTAATTGTGCAGCTGAAGGAACTTTCACCCCCCAGACTGTCTGTTCTCTCTCCAACCCATATCACTTAGCAAAGACCTGGAACAAAACTACTGAAACACCTTTAGGTCACAGCAGATTTTCATCGAAGCAGGTCAGAAATTCCTTACACGGGCAGTTGTAGAGGAGGAATGTTGACAGTCCAGAGGCACCAAAACTAGGGCTTTCACTGACCCTGCTGAGTGTTCTGGAGGGAATGGCCTGTGGTTACAGGCTGCTAAGATATAGACCAAGGAGTAAATATAGAGCAGAGCAAATTGGGAGGGGTTTGGCAAAACCTCTTCCTTCACCGCAGATCTTTTGAGAGCAGAACTTTTCACTGGAGGGGACAAGTTTCAAGGAAAGAGTCGTCACGAAATATTTCTTTGGGATAAAATGACGGTTGGAATGAAGGGCTGATGGAGAAAACAAGTGAGTAGGGAGGAGAAAGAGCCTCAAAAAAGCAGTCTCTGACCTTCCCAACATTATGAGCTCTCTGGTATCTGGTGTATCTGGTTCAATCACAGCCCAAAGCTGTAAGAAATATGGAATATGAAAGGCAGAAGGTACAGAGCTCTGACTTACAGGCAGCAGACAACAGTTCCTCTGGCATCCGTGGCAGGACGGCATTAAGGGGATGGAGCCGAGTCCCAGACATGCTCAGCCAGACTGGTCCCAGCCTGCCCTCACCTCCTCCTGCAGCCCTCAGGAGGGCAACACCTCCATGCCATCCCATCGCTCTCCTCCCCACAAACCCCTCTCTGGGAGTCTGACATAGGGTGGGAGTTGCACTTGAATCCCAGAATGGTTTGAGTTGGATGGGGCCTTAAAGCCCATCCAGTGCCCCCCCCTGCCGTGGGCAGGGACACCTCCCACTGGCCCAGGTTGCTCCAAGCCCCGTCCAACCTGGCCTTGGACACTTCCAGGGATCCAGGGGCAGCCACAGCTTCTCTGGGCACCCTGAGCTGCTGGGTGTCAAGGTGGAAGTTAAGCCTCCACGTTCCTCTTTTTGAGAAGCAATAAAGTAGACACTGATAACTGGACAAGAACTGATGGGCAAGCTGAAGCCAACAGTAAGATTCTAAAGCTCATACTTTTCTCCCTTGTACTGAAAGCCTCTTGCTCAGCTGGTGTGTAAACTGCAGTCAAGAGCAGAAAACACCAGTAATCTTCCCGGAGCACCTTCCTGCAAGAATCCAAAACCAAATTTGCAAACCAAAGTGAAGACCTGGAAGAGTTTTAGTTGTTTATACAGCATTGTCCTCCAGCTCTTTAGTACCACAACGTAGTGTACTAGTAATTTAACATAACTACATAATTGTACATAAAAAGTATACACAGAGCCACTCAAAAACAGCATCCCAAAAACCTCCAGACAAGGAGCTGGAAACCTTTGGTGTTGATCATGACTACTTGCTTTGTGTTAACTTTAAAATAGTAATGATTTCCTTTTATCTTAAATACACGAACAGTGAAGTAAAACAATGTCAAGTCAGATGAGAAAATCCAAAGTCACTTCAAACAATTGAGATCTGACACGTACTGTAAGTACAGTTCTGCTTTCAACAGATTAAAGTACTCTCAGATCTATTTTTTGTTCTAGTCAAAGGCAGACACGTTGCATAAAACATCAGGGGGGTTGCTTTGATCAGATGCATAACTTTACATTTCTTGTTAAACAGTTATAAAAATAAAAAGGCTTTATAAGAGGTAAACTCAGAGGATATTTATACTTTCCGAATGACAGCTCAGTCGGGGTCTTGAATTTAGCACCACTTTCATGATGTAAAAATAAGTATTTGTAGAGCAGGTTTTCAAGGTACATCTCTAGAGGAGATAAAGGAATAATCCACAGCTCTGTGCAAAACAAGTCCCACTTGGAGAGGCTTGTTACCTTCGTTGAAATAAACCTCTGCTTAATATCACTGGATTAGAATAGTGAGAGTTTCTGAGCATTAATAGGGCCTTTTTGTGCCACTCTGGAAGTCCACAGGAATGATAAAACTGTCTTAATTAAGTCTAAAGATTTTCTCAGCATAAGAGATTATCCCTCAGAGAGGCCTCCGGAGCAGTTCTTTGTCTTCCACAATTAGATCAGACCTGAGGTGTGAATGGCAAAGCCCAGAACAGGAGCTTCTAAAAATAAAGCCTGGCAAGGACAGGCTGGTGCCCAGCCTCAACCTATAGCCTTGTTTATTGGGGTTTTTTTGAGGCTTTTCCAAAAATAAAACTTAATTTGAGCTATCCAGTTTTTATATTGATTTTCCTCTGTGTCATGAAAAAACAAGGTTAATCAACTGCTGAGGAATTGGAAGGAGATTAACCATAGGAAAGAACTTGTACTGCAAAGGAAAATGGGGCTGGTAAGACCCTCATACTTAGGGTGAGATAAAAGCCATGCTGGAGTGGTTGATTTCTCCACCCTTGTTTTATCTTGCAGCTCTGCAGACTTTAACACCCAGCAAAATAAATCAAACCATGCAGTGAAAGGCTGCTTTTCCTTGGACCACATTTTTTGTGGGATCACCGAGTCACAGTGAATGCAGAGAAACAGTTTTCCTTTTCTGTGTTGCCTTGGCAACTTAGTTTTAACAGTAAGAACAAGGAGAGAAGGCGTTCTTCTTAAAACATCAAAAAAATAAAGTAATATTCTGGCAGATTAAAGGAGTTTTATCCTCAATTTATCTAAACTGCTCACCATCAAAAAAGAGATGTAAGGTCAGCTGCCCTGTCCTTTCTTGAGTCATATCTGCAGCCGTGGCAGGGCAACCAAGTTGAACAGCATCATCTCAGTGGCTGTTTGCCAATCCCACCCTCAGCTCACAAATTTTAGCTTCCATCAGCTGAGACACTGTGCTTTAAAAGTGCTTTTTTTTCCTCTTGCCACAGCAATATGTGAGTACCAGGCAGCAGCTCTAAAGTCCTGGTCTATCAAAAAAAATGCTCACTTGTTATGCTAATAAAGGCCAGCTCAGGAATTTATGTGTGGAGTTAATGGACACAGAGCCAGGGATTCACACAAACTACTTTTTCAGACTGTAGAAGGCAATTTCATCCTGATTTGCAAGAAAACAGCTCAGAGTTCACAGAATCATAAAAACACTACGGTTGGAAAAGACCTCCAAGATCATCAAGTCTCCTCCTTTGTGTCTGTCCTCTGCACAATTCCTCCCCCGTTCCACAGTATGGTCAAAGGTAAATACAGCATTACATTCCACCTCCACCCATGTTACAATCCCTCGGAGGTACCTCTGCTGAGTCTCTTAACAATGTTCAAATGTTAAATGTTCAATGTTAAAAATTCATTCTCCTTCCCCAAACTGGAATAGGTTGTGGTTTGGGCTATTTTTGAGGAGGTGCACAAGAAGCCAGGGGCACGGCCAGGACAGCTGACCCAAACTGGCCATTCCATATTCCATACCCTGGAATGTCATGCCCAGTGTAGAAACTGGGGGATGAGACCCGCAGGGACCAAAGGCTGCTGAGGTATGGACTCACTGGGCATCACTTGTCTGTCTTGTTGCTTTCCTCTCTCTCTCCCTTTCCTTACAATTGCTATTATACTTTATTTTGTTTCAGTTATTCGGCTGTTCTTATCTCAGCCCAGGAGGAGGGGCTAAACCTCAACAGATATTTTTGTGTGCAGCTTTGATACTCTCGGACAAGACTGTTGGCAAGATGGTTAATCCAAGTCATCCCTTGCAGGACATTTTCCATGTCACTGAGGTGAGGATCTGTCCACTAGGAGGACAGGGAATTGCAATTCACCTCTCAACTGTGTATCAAGCATTTCAGGATAAGCATCCACCTGGTAAACAAATAGATTTGGCAGCACAGCCTGGGAAAAACAGCTCTATAGTGACAAATTCCAGTATCAGACAGTGCCTCCCATCCATGTCTGTGCAAAATAACCTGCAAAGATCAGGTGAATCAGGAGAAAAACTCTTTTGTGCGTTCAGAGGTTGCAGTGTGTTCTTTTCCAGCAGTTCAGGGTGGCTCTGTGTTAGAATGTTAATGCCAACATTTGCATAGTCTGATTGAATAATAAATAGTGAGACTCACACAGTAACAATCGCAGAGTGATTTCTGTGTCTGCACCAATGCACTTCGTGTGGATTTTACAGGTTCCTTTGCTGGTATCAGGGCATTTTCTTGTTTCACTTTCCTGTGAAACCTCAAGCCGTGTTTTGCCTTTATTTCAGTGCTTGTATTACTTATGATTTATCCTTCTTTGCACTGACCCCCGCCGTGTGTGCTTATCCACTCACCAGAAAACATCTCTCCACTCTCCATGGTTTGGTTTTCACATTGGTTTTGAGTTCAAGGCAAGGCTGGACGGGGCTTGGAGCAGCCTGGGAGGGTGGAAGGTGTCCTTGTCCCTGGTAGGGGGTGGGACTGGATGGGCTTTAAGGTCCCTTCCAGCCCAAACCGTTCCGTGATTTTGATCTTCAATAAAATCCCAGTTTCCAAGTATTGAAACCAGCCCAAAGACCAAGTTCTGTCCGTAGTACTGAGCGATGTCTGGAAGGCACCGGGAAGGAATTCCCTCTGTCTCACAGCCCTGCATCCATCAGAGGTGACAAACTGGAACATGTTGGCAAAACAACCCTTACTGGGACACAGCAGCAGTTCCACCAGTCCTGGGCTTTTTTAAGTGGCTTTTGGGGCCTTTTCTCTATGAGTGGATGACCCTCCATCGTTCAAATAATGTATTCAATTCTTCAGGACAATTATGCAAAACCAAATCTACAGAGATAACTAAGTTTCCCTCTGGCTCTAATTCTGATATCAGAGAATTTTTGTAAGCTAAAAATGTGATACGAGGCCAGGACAATAAACTTAACTTCATTTGGGGGGTGGGATGGCTCAAGGGTAAAAGAATCATCTCTAGAATGATTAAAAAGCTGTAGTTCCCTATCTATTTCAAATTAACTGCATAAATATAAAATAAGCACACAAGCAAAGCAGTTTGCAAGGCATTTGATTTTACCTGAAGTTTCTGATGGGACCCAGACTCCAGAGCTGCATCATAAATGGATACTTAGCCTTGCACACGTGAATAGCCCAGTGGTTCCTCACAGGACGTGGCTGGAGGACACGTTGTTTTGCAAGAAGGAGCTTCTCCTGTGGAGAACCAGCTTTCATGGCCATAGTTCAGGTTGTTTCAGGTTGTTTCAGGTGTTTCAGTTTGTGCCCGTTACCACCAAAAAGAGCCTGACTCTGTCCTCTTCACTCCTTCCCTTCAGGTGTTTGTACAGAGTTCGAAAAGCCAACTGATGAGCTGGAAACGTGGGAATTTTACTGCCCACAGAAAGAGTCCAAGACTTCGGTTTGACTTCTTCAGTCAAAAGAAGATTTGATCATGATCTACAAACACCAATATAAGGAATGTACCTGCGGCATTGGACTCTCCAATTTTAGCCAATAAATCTATGAGAATGCTGCAAGATAAAAGAACAGTCATCAAACAAATCCAGGCAGAAGATGAGATTTGTGTATTTTAACAGTTTTGGTGCTGGCACTTTCAAATGATCCCATAAAGTTTTATACCTAAATATTTTCAAAGAAGGTTTTTTGTTTGTTTGTTTGTTTTTTTTAGCAGATATGTTCTATCCCTTTTTTTTTTTATTACAAGTCCAACTAAATGGTAAGAGTATTTCCTCATAGACTTCTTTTTTTATTTATTAAATGAAACGTGTAATTTTATACCACAGTTAGGAAAAATTGCTGGCACGGAGTGACTTCTAGAAAGAAACAAACAGGGTTCAGAGAAACTTTCTATTATTATTCCTGAGGTCAACTCTGAGCAATTATTATCTGTCACGGGGGTGAACCTTGTTTTAGGAAATTCCATTCTTCCGAAAATGTGGCACAGCTGACCTAATGTTGGCAAATGTACCAGCACCACCTAAAGTAAACTCCAGTGAGACCCCAAAACTGATGGGTGAAAGAACTACACATTTTACCTGGCCACAGTGACAGAAAAACATAAGGCAAATCCCACCTCCTTTATCTAGAAAACGTTCAGATAGGGTGATGAAATTACTTGAACTGGTTCATTTCAGGGAGAAAGTGAGTTGTTATCGAAGGATGATGGGCAAAGAAAAGTTAACAAAGCTCAGCTCGAACCCTGGTTAAATCACATGCAGAGAAGTTATGGTTTAGAGAAAATAAAAGGTATTGCTGCCATCAATACATCAGAGCCAAAGCTGCTCAGTCCCAGGACTGACTGGGTGCTTGATGTCACCCAAATGAGGGACAGCAATGGCCAACACCTGCTGCATTACTGATCCAGCACCTCTTCTTCTGAGCCTGTGGGCATCATTTGAAATTCCTGTTCTGTTTGTACCAGACCAAAGATTTCTGTCACTAGGCACCCTCTGTAGCAATGAAATCCCCATCCAGTTCCAACTCCTGGCTCCAACCAAATGAAAACTAAACCTGTAAAGCACCTACATGAAAGCCCACAACTTCAAATTATCAAAGGCCTCAGCTATCCCGTTGTACTCACACCCTGTGTAAAATGCCTTCTGGGATGATTCGGAACAGCCACATCCAGTAAAAGCCTCAGTAAAAGTGAAAGAACAACAATCTGAAAAAGGCTCACATCCCCAAGGCAGTGTCCAAAATGCCTTTTTTTGTTCCTTTGGGAGCGATTAGGAGTGTTTGGGTGGGTCCAGCAGCTCCAGGGTGTGCTGGGCCCAGGGGACCACAAGCACTGTGCAGTCAGACCAAGGGGAGACAAGCACTTAGGAGTTAAAAATGGAAATGTTTCTGATACAAAAGAGCAGCTCAGAATTGCTCTATTTTCTTTATTTTATTTCGTGATCTTCTGAGGGAAGCAAATGACTGGTGATGGGATGAGATCCAGCAGTTAGGCACACGTTTTCCTTTCCCAGGAGCATTCAGAGGGGAATTGGATTCTCAGCCAGGTAGCAAAAATAGGAATGAATATCTTATAGGGACTAAAAATGAAGGGTTTTCACCACTTTTCACGTGTTAAGCTGGGATAAGGCACACCACAGAACATGTAGGCACAGAAACTTGTTCATAATCTTGGTTTGCCAAGTTATGGTAGAGAGGAAGGGAAGGTGTTGTAACAACTTACTGAGTTCCTGCCAGAGCCATTGTACAACCCATTACTACAGGGTGGAATAAGTAGGAGCTCTATCGAGTGGGATCATGCTCAGCAATTCCCTCAACTCCATAAATATTAATTATTTGGGGCTGGTAAGGCAGCAGAAATCTTTGACAAGTGTAATTTTCTCTGTCCTTCTGAAAGGAATTTAAGAAATCTGATAGCACTAATGGTGACCATCCACTAATATTCATCCTAAAGTTACCCCCCACTAAGGTTAAGCTTCAAGGCAGCAGAAGAGAGACCCAACCTGCTGGAGAACCTGGGAAGTGGGAGCTGAAAACATTTCAGGTAGAAGAGAAAACTGTACCAAGGTCTCCTGCAACATGGATCACCACGGAGTCACAGGATGGCTTGGCTTGGAAGGGGCCTTAAAGCCCATCCAGTTCCAACCCCTGCCATGGGCAGGGTCACCTTCCACCACACCAGGATGTCAGAGCCCCGTCCAGCCTGGCTCTGATCACCACAAGCCCTACCTCTTTTCCGTGGATGGCTTTTCTGGGAAAGCAATCCCAGCCATCTCATTTAACAGGACAGTTCAACACCACGACGCTGCCGTGACCCTTCTCTGCCAGCCCCAGCAAGCCTCAGGCAGGGCCAGCACAGCCTAGGCTGGGGCAGGACAGGCTCTCCCAGGCTGCTGTCTCTGCTTGTCCACCGATGCCACAACCATCAACCTGCCAAGTCACACCTGCCCAGCACTTTTCTCCTAAACATTGAATAGTTTAGGAAATCTCTCCGAACGTTACATTTACATTAATGACATTTTTAGAAATTTTTATATATTTTAATACATTTATATATTTTTATTACATTAAATACTATAGTTAATTACATTAATTAATATATAATTAAATAACATTAGTTTAGAAATCTCCCCTAACATTAAATAGCTCCTTCAAGAGGCACGGTTGGCTTGATCAAGCCCATTTCTTGAGCTGTTACAACAGACAGTTAAAATTTATGAACAGCTTCATGTTAGCTAGGCTGTATACAAACATTTTAAAATCCTGCATGCAGAAATGACTGGAATAACTCATCCACTGGGATTTGCTTTGAAAAACCTGCATTTTTCCTCTGAAAACATTCCCATATGGCCACAGGTTTTATACCACATATATGTAGTCATGGCTGCTGAGGGAGCCATTTTGTGGCTTTTGTCCAAAGTTGCTTTGAAACTGCTCTGAAACAGCCCCTGTCCTCTGAGGAGCTGGTGAAGGGTCTGGTGCACGTCTTTTCTGACCTTTGAAAAGAACATTCAGAACATTGCACACAATTCCAAGAGCTCTTCCACAGCATAACCTGTCTGTTATTAACTAACACTTGTGCCACACTCGGCTGAGCTCACAAGTCCTTTTTTCCTGGCCACTGCATGCACAGATAAGTAAGGGAAGACCTGGTGTGGTGATTAAAAAGTCAAGAGCAGGGAGGTGAGGCGAGGTTGAGGCCACCAGCAAGTCCCTGGCACGGGAATCTGGGATTCAAACACCTTAACCCTGCAAGAGCCGCTCCCTGAACAGCCCGAGAGGCTGTTGCTGCTCCTTCACGCTTCAGTTGCAGAGTCTGCCATTGTTTTGTGATTTAAGGACAACCCAAGAAGCATCACCTTCCCGGACTGCAGGCAGCCTGAGACAGCTTTTGGGTCACTCAGCAACACCCATGGATGGTTCACCCTCCCTGAATTCCCCAGTGTGAGAGTCAACTGGAAGCCCACTCCTGACTTTCTGCACTGGGGTGTTTTGCTGAGGGTCTCCCAGTCAGATGGGAGGAAACAGGGCAGGAGTCAAGCGTAAGAAAACTCAGTTTTACAATTAAATAGGACCCAGGGAAGGGCTGGAGCTGTGCCAGGGCAGGGTCAGGTTGGATCTCAGGACAAGGTTCTTCCCCCAGAGGGTGGTTGGCACTGACCAGGCTCCCCAGGGCAGTGGGCACAGCCCCAAGGCTGCCAGAGCTCCAGGAGGGTTTGGACAATGCCCTGAGGGACAGGGGGGGATTGCTGGGGTGTCTGTGCAGGGCCAGGGGCTGCACTGGGGGATCCCTGTGGGTCCCTTCCAGCTCAGGATATTCTGTGATTCCATCAGCAGTGCCCAAAGCAGCAGCTTCACTCCTTCCTGGAAACTTTTCCCTGGATTTTATTTTTCTGGGTAGGTTTTTCTGTTGGATTAATGATGACACGACTGAAGTGCTGGAGCTGCTGCAGTGGAAGCCACAACCACAAGTGACACAACTGAAACAGGGAGACAGGCTTGTCCTAACCCTCCTTATTGGCTGTATCCTTAATAAGGAGAAAGAGGGAGGAAAAACACCCCAAAAGAGATGCAAAGACACACCAATTCTCTTAAAAAAGAAATTTTCCTAAGTGCCGACGTAACAAAACAACGAGAGATGTAAACACGAGAACCCCAAATTAAAACTAATGCCAAACTTCACAGCATATTCCTTTAGTCCCTGTACCAATAACAGAGCCTGGAAAGCTCCGTAGAAATTCCTCGCAGGACTGGACCCAGACTCAGGGAAGAGTTTAAATGGGCAGCCTTACTTTTGCTGTTTTGCTCTCTGAAGTGTGACCATGTACTGGGTGCATTTGACGTGCTTAGAAGAGGGGCGAGAGAGGTCTCTGCAACGGGAGGACCTCAAAGGAAATTGCCACCTTGTGCTCTTAAGTGACAATTTGTAAATTCTGGATGTGACAGTAACAACCGAGAAAGTGAATTACGGGGTAGCGGAGGGAGGTGGTTGGTGCCGGGGAAGGGTTTGACACGGAAAGAGCTCCTCACGCAGAGGTTTGCTCAGGAATTTCACATCCCTGCTGTGCTTCACTCCCGCAGAGCAAGAGGAGCATCTAGTGGTTGTGGGGGAAACTTCCACAGCAGGGAGTGCTGGGAATGGAAACAAATTAAAAGAGAAAATAACGATGTGCCTTTATTCTTCTACCACTTTTTAAAAACACGTGCGCACACCCGCTTAGACAGCCCCAGTCAAAGCTCGTTTTGCCAAATTTAAACGGGATATTATGGTCCAAAACAGGAAACTACAGTAAGAAATGGGTATTGGGAAACTTTTAACCTTCTAGAAAACTGAGTGTTCAGCTCGTGTATTTTCATTAGTCAGTTTTTCTTTTTTTTTTTTTTTTCTGTTTTTTAACTGCTTTGCTTTTTCCTCAAAAAGCCACTAGTTTTTATATCAGAGTCAGTTTTCACTAAAACTCAACAATGAGCTTGGCTGTACAATACAACCTGCGCTTTTCTGAACAGGAAGGACAATTTCCTACAGCCTGAAATCAAACAGGTGTGGCTGGATCTGCAACCTTGTTTGAATGTCCCTGTGCTAGAAGACATCCAATGCAAGCTTTGGAAGGTCATCCTCTCTTCTTAATTTGTTACATCCTCTTTTCTTAATTTGTTACATCCTCTTTTCTTAATTTGTTACATATTTACTAAAATTAGGAGCTCATTTCTTGCCCCAAAAACCAGCATCAAAAATCTAGACAGATTTCAACCAATCTTTACCTCTTCCTTTACTGGAAGTCCACTTGAATGCACAACTTCTCCCCAGGGAGAACCAGAGCTCCACCATGGGGTAAAAAAAAAAAAACAAAAAAACAAAAACAAAACAAACCACAAAAACCAGTTGCCTCAGGCCCATTTGTCCAAATATTACCATTTTTGAGAATGTGTCTTAATTATTTCATGAAATATCTCGTTTGAACAAACCATTTGTATCCTATTTTTCTGGAACGTCACAAAAGGGCCCTTTATCCATCATTCATGTTGTTGCACCCAGATTTTACACCAGCCTTCAAGGGCAGGTGGCCTCACCAACACCTTCCCAACCCACCTGAGCCAGAGAAACATACTTGATATGCAGGGCCAAGAACTTATTGATCAGATAATTAAAACCTTGACAGCCTAATCCAAGAACTATTATCAGGGCAATTACAAGGATAGGAACACTTGCAGCGCAAAGCAGCCAATTTGTGACGATGACACAATTACAATCCCTGCTGTCAAAACTTGCTCACAGCTCCTCCTTTTCTGGGATCTCCCCCTCTAGTTCTTGACCCACTTTCCTCACCAGGAGGATTCTAACACTGATAATGGAATTTCTGAATGCTTTGCTTACTTGTTCTTTCCTCACTGACGTACAAATTCCACGCTATATCAAGTTTTACTGTATGTGGCAGAGTTACTGGATGTTCTTGTTCTTTGTTCTCTTTGTTATTCCCCAAATCAGCTTAATCCAGTGTCCTTGTTATACCCCTTAACACCCAGTCATGGAAGGTATGGACAAGCAGTTCCCATTCTTTGCCCCACTCCCTCCAGGCCTCTGGAGCATCCCCTGCTTTGATCCCTCTGCGATAACCTTCTATTTTCATAGAATCATAGAATCAGCCAGGTTGGAAAGGACCTCTGAGATCATCAAGTCCAACCCTTGATCCAACCCCACCGCGGTTCCCAGACTATGGCACTCAGTGCCACGTCCAGCCTCGTCTTGAAAACCTCCAGGGACGGAGAATCCACCACTTCCCTGGGCAGCCCATTCCAATGGCTGATTACCCCATTTTTGGGGGCTAATAAGTCATCAGCACAAGTTATTCGCACAAACATCCTTGTTTCAGGATGCCTCTGAATGATCCACTCCAGTAGAGATGCAGGGAGGAATTCAGAGAGAGCTGGTTTCATGTCATGGCCAGGCTTTGGGAACGAAGATTTGGGAAGGGCTCTACCCACGTTTGTTGCAAGCGCGTTGGTGGCTGAAGAGGCCAATACGAGACAGGCAAGTCCGGTTGCAGAAGGCGCAGCAGGAAGACTCCTTAGATGGTATATCCTGCAAGGCACGGTTCTTTCTGCGTTGTCTGTTCTCCTCAAGGGTGATCCTCTGTGCTTTCTCAAAAGCATCAGCAGCGTTGTAGATGGTGTGTCTCCAGGACTGCCGAGTGGAGGCCAGAGTAGACCAGTTGTGGTGGTCGATATGGCCAAGGCTGAGATGTTGTTTCAGGCAGTCCTTGTATCTCCTCTTCGGGGCTCCTCTCTTGCGGCAGCCGGTGGCGAGTTCACCATAAAGCAGGATCCAGCACCTCTTGATACTTACTTTCCTTCAATTTTTTGGCATTTTAAGGTATTCTTTTTCCTCACTCCAGATCACCCTCTGAACCTTTCAACCAACTGTAATCAACTTCTACTTGAAGTTTTATTTAAAGAACTAAAGAACTAAATCTAAACAACTCAGCCCACCCTCTCTGGGGCAAATTCTGCAGGGCCATCAGATTTGGGTTCCTTTATTCCTCTTCCTAAATGTTTGTTAGTGCCCACTTTAGGTTTTGCTTCAGCTCCTGCCGTGATAAAGGAACAGAAAGTTCTGAAGGACTGGTATCTCCTCTATCTGTGTTTTGCCAGGATTAACAGCTTCTCCTGAAAACTGGACCCCACCTCTGGTGGTTTTATGATAACTCTTAAGTACACCAGGAATCAGCAACTGATTTTGCCAGGGGTCAAATCCATGGTGGGATTTGTAGCTTCTGGGGAGTTTCTCATTTTTGGAGCAGTCAGACCACCATAGTCTGCTTTTCCCACCAGCTCAAAACACATTTGGGGCCTTCCTCTTCCCTCTGCTCTCCTCCTGTCATCTCTGAAATCACATTAGACCAGCTCTGAATAAGTGATTACTACTTTTTTCATGTTTCCCAGAGGTAAAAAAAACCCCTCACTAAGTTTACTGTGGGTGATGGACTAGAAGTGGCATTCAGAAACAGAAATCTGTGACTCCAGAGCAGC
Organism: Oxyruncus cristatus; assembly: GCA_013399855.1. Lineage (NCBI taxonomy): Eukaryota > Metazoa > Chordata > Aves > Passeriformes > Cotingidae > Oxyruncus > Oxyruncus cristatus. The sequence continues at coordinate 127,826 of VXAY01005805.1, forward strand.
TCTCACCTCCCTGGTAGGTTCCTGCCCAAGCAGGAGGGTCTGGGGACCCACTGCACAAACAGGATGGGCCTGGGGACCTCCTGAGGATCCCAAAAAAGGAGTCAATGACAGCACTGAGGGTAAAGACTACCTGGAGTGAGAGACGCTGGGAAGAGTCTGCTCCCTCTCCCACCTTCCACAACAAAATCTAAATTGCATTTACAGTGTGCTGACCAAGCAAATTGCAGGTAAATCTATTCCTGCAGAGTTTCTCCACCACCCCAGGCCCCGGGAAAGCAATAAAGCTTTATATCACCTTGGAGGCCTCGGGTAGTTCATGCAGAGCAGGGGCTGCCTAATAACAGAGCCTTGAAAGCAAAATTCCCCTGCACTTCATTTTAGGGCCATCTACTTAATTTTCAGGGCCCTTCAGCTGAAATGCTTTGCAGCTCTGAGGGACAGCAGGGTGTCACATTGTATCCCTTATCTTTAAAGACACATATCATCTCCAGAAGAGGGTAAGTTCTCTTTTACTGTAAGACCAATTTAACAACATAAATGCACAATGAGAATTTATCCAACAATATCTGTATCCCAGCATTCAGCACAGGCTTGTTAGACATCAGCATCATTCCCACCTTCATCTCTCTGATCCCCTCAAAGAAATGAAAATGTCATCATGAACAGCAATGTTATGAGCTAACAGTACCCATAAAAGACAAACTCCTAAAGACTAATTCAGTCTGTTCCTTCCTGCTCACCTGGATTGCCTCCCTGACCCACTGCCAAAGCTGAGGTTAGAACAGGAAATTCATTACATTTTCTGAGTGTTTTGTACACATACACACACTGACTTCTTGGGATACACCTTTCAAAACTCAGCTTTTCAAGGTCAAAGCACTAATCAGTCAAATTGTCCTTTGAGCCACTTGCAGATTTTCCTGAGTCCTTACAGGAATAAAGGAGTGGAATAAAACTTCAGCCCAATATTTCGTTGAGAATATATGCCCAGCCTTCCAAAACCCCGTATTAGCTGACTTCCTCAGTCTGTGCCCCTTTGCTCCAGACAGACATTGCATGGAATTACAGAATCAAGGAATGCTTTGAGTTGGGAGAGGCCACAAAGCTCATCCACGGGCAGGGACACCTTCCACCAGCCCTGGCTGCCTCAAGCCCTGCCCAACCTGGCCTTGGACACTTCCATATTACATAATTGCTAAATTTACCTGACATTTCTATTTCAAAGGAAAACTCTGCCTTCGTGTAGCTTTTTAATCTCCAGGTTAAATTATTATAATTAGTGATTTTACTTCAGCTTCATTACAGGGTCCTACCAAAAAGGAGTGAAAACAGGAACCACTTTTTTATTATTAACTTTAGCAAATGAGGTCCTACCTAGTTTCCTTTCCTTTCCCTTGTCTTTTTCTTCAGGCACCCAGACACACAGAAAAACCTGGTCATAACCTGGGCAAAGGAAAAAACAAGGAGAGCCGATGGAATAATTCCACTTTTACTGCTTACCACACAGGAGCTAGGGGAGGATAAACTCAAACACGCAGAAATATACTGCAGTCTTACAAGTCTTATCTGGGTGCCCTGATAGATGACTCTGAGCCTCCCAACTTCTGCCTGTACCAGCCAGCCAAAGAAAATCCAGGTCCTTGGGACACCATATGGAAAACGGGCAATGGCACACATCCTAAAGGTACCCAAGGTGAGCAATGAGCCCTGGAAGCTCCTTTCTGAAAGCTGGTCTGCAATTCACACCTAATGCATAATCCATTCACAACCCTTTTACTTTTATGGAACAAAGCTGGGCCCTTAAATGACGGGGGCAGCAGGAAATAGGAAGAGAATATTTTATAGAGCTGCCAGTCATCATTATGCACTTGAAACCACAGAATTGTTAAGGTGGGAGAAGACCTCTAAAATCATTGAGTCCAAGAGCCAAAGCCCCACATTTTGTCTGGGAGGGGATGGGGGCACAGATGATCCCATTTGCAGTTTAGGAAAAAAAAAAAAAAAAAAGATAAATTAAAATAAGCCCTGGCACTTTGTTCTCTACTGTTTTACACACAGTGATGGGCACACTTGAGCCCCTCACCAAACCAGCACCTTCAGAGCACACAGGGACAGGTATGTGACCTCTCTGATTGCAGGTCCAGGTGAAGAAAGACAGACAGAGGGTTTGTAGGACTGAAAGCAATCCCACTTCTGGCTGTAAAATCCACAGCTGTTCTCAGGTGGGAATGGTCAACTCATAGAATCCAGAATGGTTTGGGTGGAAAGGGACCTTAAAGATCACCCAGTGCCACCCCCTGCCCTGGGCAGGGACACCTTCCACCAGCCCAGGTTGCTCCAAGCCCCGTCCAACCTGTCCTTGGGCACTTCCAGGGATCCAGGGGCAGCCACAGCTTCTCTGGGCAACCTGGGCCAGGGCCTCCCCACCCTCACAGTAAGAAACCTCTTCCTTCTAACATGGAGGGAATATTTACACCAGATTTTCATCAGTGCAGCTTAATCCATTCCTTCAAAAGTTTTTCTTGCTCTCATTAATAATTCTTTAATACCCAATTAAGACAGACTGATACGAAGGAATATCCTTGTGGTTTTCCAAACCATCCCACAATCCTATAAACCCATGTTGTTATTAGTTGCTGTTCCTTCTCTACCTCCTGGCAGTTAATGTTGTCTCCCCCAGGTAAAGCCAAACTGCAAATAAAGAGGAACATAAAAATATCCAAGTCCAATCCATTACAAAAGGCAGAGCTTGGCACCCCTAGCTGCTGGAATTTACAGACTGCTTTTTAGTTTTATCATTTTATCTCCCTTTAATGGTAAAAATCAGCTAATCCTGGGTGGCATCATGAAACCTGCAAACAGAGGCAGACAGTAAGTCATTCCTAAAGCGCTGAGGCACAAACCCCTGTTGGAAGAAGCAGCAGCAGCAGTTAACTCCTTCCACTCCTGCTCCTCTTCAAGGACTTCAGGCAGGCTGCAAAATGGTTATTTATCTCGTTAGCACCACTAATTATGCTGCAATTCCCACCCTTTAAAGGTAGAGAGTGGCCCAGAGGCATGAGTGTGTTATTAATTAGTCAGTGAAGTCCATCAAGGTTTAGAGCAGGGGAAGGTGAACGTTTTTCATGAGAAGGCTCAGAGGATGACAAGATTGGAGGGCTCTGACACTGCAGGCACAGGGCAGGGAGGTTCATTTTAAGCTGAAACATTCCCCTGCCATCCCACCTGTGGTTCCACAGACCTCCTTCACCTGCAGTTCCTCAGATAACACTCCCAAGGAAGGAACTAAGGAATGAGTTTTCATCCCAGTGTTAAGGCCGGAGCCCAAGGGAAAGCCACCACCATCTGCTCAGGTTTCTCTCCACATGCCAAGGGGGCTGGCAGAGCCTCCTATAAAACCCTCCAACAGGTACCATGCTGGGAAATCTGCTTTCCTGAGAACAACAAGAAAGGAGCAGGAATGCATTGTCTTAACCAGTTACTGAAACTTTAATCAGTCGTGTAAGAGTCTGGAGGAATGAAAAGAAAGGCAGTGGAGAGCTGCACCTGTGCTTCTGTGAGTTCATGGAAAGGATGCTGAATGCCATCCTTTGATGTTTTCACATCAGACTTCTGTCTCCCTAAAGGGGATAGTGGGTTTGTCTGGAAAATCTGGCATGGGCTAATCATAGGGAATAAACACCCCCCTCCCCCGCCAAATAATAATCAAAAGTAAAACATCAACAAAAAGTAACTAGACAAACATGATCTGACCCAAACCTTTAGGTTCTGTTTCAGCTCACAAATGTGGGGGTCACAGGGGCAGGTTTGGAACTGCTTTCAGAGAGGCAGGTATTTCTCATTTCCTGGGATGATGTTACTAAACTTCCAGCTGATGCTCCAGGGATGTTCCAAATGAGCTGCTGCCCCTCACCTTCACGGCTTTCCTCATTAAAGGACAGAACCCCAGAGCAGAGCCCTTCCATCAGCCCCATGTTCAAATGGCCTGATGCCATCATGATCACCACAGAATCATCACAGGATGGTTTGGGTTGGGAAGGGACCCTAAAGCCCATCCAGTGCCACCCCCTGCCATGGGCAGGGACACCTTCCACCAGCCCAGGTTGCTCCAAGCCCCGTCCAACCTGGCCTTGAACACTTCCAGGGATCCAGGGGCAGCCACAGCTTTTCTGGGAAACCTGTGCCAGGGCTTCCCCACCCACACAGGGAGGAATTTCTTCCCAAATATCCCATCTCTCCCTGCCCTCTGGCAGTGGGAAGCTATTCCCCTTGCCCTGTCTGTCCATCCCTTGTCCCCAGTCCCTCTCCAGCTCTCCTGGAGCCCCTTCAGGCACTGGAAGGGGCTCTCGGGTCTCCCTGGAGCCTTCTCTTCTCCAGGGGAACCCTCCCAGCTCTCCCAGCCCTCGGAGCATCTCCGGGGCCTCGTCTGGACTCTCTCCAACAGCTCCACGTCCTTGTGCTGTTGTTCCCCAGAGCTGGAGCAGCTCTGCAGGAGGGTCTCACCTGAGGGGCAGAATTCCCCCCGTGGGATCCCCAGGCTGTGGATCAGCCGAGGGCACGGCGGGTCTGGGCTGCCAACACGCACCATCGGCTCACGTTCAGCTCGGCATTCACGAGAACCCCCGGGTCCTTCTCCCCAGGGCTGCCCTCTGGGAGTTCATCTCCCAGCCTTCACTCGTCTCTGGGGCTGCCCTGACCCCAGGGTGCAGCTCCTTGCACTTGGACTGGTTGGGACTCCCCTCCAAGCTCAGCATCGCCCAGAGAATGCCCAGAGCAGGAAGACGTGCCGAGCTCAGTGAACCAGGGCCGGCCCTCCCCGACCCCGCAATCCGGTCCTTGCTGCCACCCTTCCCACGAACCACCCTCCTGAAGCCCGTGTTCTAGCGCTCTGCTTTCAACCAAGTCCCGAGCCACGTCCCGTTGCCCTTTGCATTCCACTCACTTTAATACTGTTCCCTGGAGGGCCCGGTGCGCCCCGAGCAGGGAGCGCGGAGAGCAGGAGCTTCCAGCCCCGCCGCAGGAACGGCCAAGAGGTGGCGCCCGGAAACCAGCGGATGCTGCCCGTGGCACTGGTTTGGACTGGGCGAGACGAGATCGGAGCCTGCCAGACTCTTGGTAAACTATAAAAAGAGGAACAGCCCTTTCCAGCCTCGACTCCCAGCTTTCCCAACTCCTCGTTCTCCAAGCACCTGCAGCTCAGGTACTGCAGCCTTGACCGGCCCAAAGAACCCTTTTGTTCTTTACCCACATCCTTGTTGATTGAGTTGTTCAAGACAGACCCTTGGCTTCTTCTACTGGCCCCAGCTTCAGTTTTATACACCCTTTACAGGAACATTTGGACCCAGTAAATGCAAAATTCCACAGCAAAAATTCCTATCACGTTTTCAGTCCCTTTTCCAGTTTCATTAAGCTGAAATTTCTCAGCTTAAAGTGAGAATTGAATACACAATATTCACATTTTGAGCACAAACTACTGAACGGGGAATAACCTCCTAGTGTATAAATTACAAAGCTACGAAAACCCAAAGTGCAATTTGGTCATGTCTTGATCTTTCGTGATACAAACACAGGCTGATGATCAACAATACATTGAAACAGAAAAAAAAAAGAGAATGTAGGGAGATACTGTTTAAAATTTGCCTGTGAAATTCCCTGTCAAGAGATTTCACTGAGGACAAGACATTATAAGCATTTAAAAGCAGATTTTTACAAATAAACACAACATTTGCAGCATTTTGAGAGATTGATAAGCCAGTTCCTCAGAGAACCCAATCACTGACAGAGAGCTATGACCAATACAGCTGGGAAAAAAAAAAGATATAAAAATATATAACTGAAAGATATATTTATATATATAATGTAACATAAAGATATTATAGGCTGATTTTTGTATAGCTGATGTATTAAAGTTTCTCTGAATGCAAATGAAGGGTACATCAAGCTTAGCCCCAACTAGCAGCAAGGAAAACATCCTGTAAATCCACCCCACAGTTTTATCAAGGGAAAGGAGCTGAAGATGAAGCGACCTTTTAATAACTTCATTAAATGGTATTTGTCTAGATTTGTAGCCTGACCAACCTGGTCTCGTGGAAGGTGTCCCTGTCCATGGCTGGGGGTTGGAATGAGATGAGCTTTAAGATCTCTTCCAACCCAGGCCTGGGATTCCATGATTCCTCAGAGCTGTCATTAAAAACTGGGGGTGGACACTGCCAATATTTAAAGGTGTTTAGAGAAAACTCCAAGATTCTGTCCTGCCCTGAACACAATGGGCCCTGCTCTGTCTCTTGAAGAGGGAAAGAGGGCTCTGGAGGTTTCACACTCTGGAATTCGTGCTGTATCCACCTGCTTTAAGCCCTGTTCCACCTGGAGTGCTGCAAGTGTTTTAATGACACCCTTTTCATGACCCAACAGCGAGAGAACAGAGCAGCCAAGGCAAACCTGGTCACGCAGCCTTTCCTTTCCACATCGTTCCTGCCAAGCCCATGGGTTGCTCTTCAACCTGCTGCTCAGGCTTTCCCCTGCCTGCATGGGGGACAAATGTTTCCCTCTTTTCCCCCTTGGATCGCTCTCTCCATGGAACAGCAGGATGACAACAGACTCAAAGCCAGCTCGGTGTGAGCAGCCAGTTTGCCAGCAAGGTGCTGATTTAACTGGAAACTCTGCAAAGGGAAGAATATATTTATTCTCCCCATGAAGCTTAACAATATGCTTAAATTATTTCACTTGAAAAGGGAGCTTTTCATGCAGTTATTAATACAGCAAAAGCCTATTCCATTCCCCTATTCCTTATAGCACTTTTTTTTTTTTTTGACTGATGTCTGAAGTCACCTCCAGCTGCCTTTGCAATTTGCTTGATCTGCTTACTAGCAAGCAATCAGTGGGAAACTCTGCCACTTTCTGTGTCTCCCACATTTTTCTTCTAAGCATAAATTACTTTAGGAGAGCCCTCTCCATCTTCTCCATAAGATTTTTCAAGGACAGAAAAATTAACCTCTTACCCAACCCAGTCCATGCTCTGTATTTATTTACACCATTTATTGTGAGTGCCAAGCACTGGAACAGATCAGCAAATTTCTTCAAATTACCCCAAAAAATGCCATTTGAATTTAAACACTGCTAGAATGAAAAGCCTGTGCAGTGCCTGAAATGACATGTTTCCTCCCATGTGACTGTCCATTTTAGAGCTAAACCTGACTTCAATTAACACTTTCACTGCCACACCAACTGTTGTCCACGTAGCTCATCCTCAAGGACCTGAGTAAAAGTAACTCAGGAAAAAGTTCAATATGTTGGTTTTCCTTCCATGGTCTTCGCTGTGGTTTAAGTGTCTGCAGAACCTCAACGATGTGGGATTTCAGCACCAAGCCTTACCCTCAAGTGTTCAAACTCCTGCCAAGAATATGGAATTAAGACTTGCCAGAAGTAGAATTTAAAGTTACCGCTTTTGCATTGACAAAACTCTCTCTGGGATCTTTTTTGCTTTTTACATCAAAAAAAAAAAAAAAAAGTCCTATATTAATTCTCAAACGAGGAAGCGTCGAACTAATTGTTAAAATTTCTCACCCTTACAAATTCATGACCTTTGGAGATATTTCAAGTAGGTTTTAGACAGTTCTGAAAGTTTCCCTAAATTCCAAAACAACCTTCGATACGGTTTGATGTGGTGAATTCCAAACCAAATTTGTCTACTAATTGGAGAGAGGTGATTTTGGACAAAAATACAGACCCTGGTGCAATTGTCTTTAATCAGAATCCAGATGAATATGAGCCACAGTCTGATACAATATTTTAGTTGTCTTCCAGCCTCAGAACTTTGTGATTTGTTGTCAGGAAAACAAAATAAAGCAGGTAACTATTACAAGAGAACCCGTGAAATAATCACAGTCTTATTCATGTGGGTAAATATTAACCAAGAAGGAACTAAAAGTTTGTTTAGTTCTGGGCTAAAGACTCAAAACAATGCTGTGCTCACGTGGGATAAACAGAGGGGCTAATTGGTGTTCCAGTGGGGCTGAAGGATCAAGGAGCTTGGAAGTGCCACCAGCCAGGAAAAAGGGGACTTTCAGTAGTGTTTTGATGGATGTGCAGCTCTTAGGGATGGATGTCTGAGGCAATGTGAGGGGAGGAAAGGATGACATTTATTCTCTCTTGCTTGGTTGACCTCCATTCCTCTTGCTCTTCATGGAATCCCAGAAGGGTTTGGGTTGGGAGGGATCTTAAAGCCCATCCAGTGCCACCCCTGCCATGGAGCAACCTGAGCTAGTGGAAGGTGTCCCCGTCCAACCTGGCCTTGGACACTTCCAGGGCTGGGGCAGCCACAGCTTCTCTGGGCACCCTGTGCCAGTGCTCTTCCCTCATCCCCGCATCTGTGGGACTCCCCTGACGATGGAATTCCAACAAAGTAGATTTTTAATCTGAGATTTTCCCTTGCTGCTTACAAAGTGCAAAAAGCCCCAGAAGCCCAACAGGTGGTGTGTGCAACCTCATGGCCTTCACAGGTTTTGCAGCAGGGGAAATAAATGTGGGAGATGAGGGTAAGCAAGTTTAGGAAATAGTGCCAGGGATTTTTGAGATCAAACCTCCCATCATATTGTCAGTGCTTGTAAATAATCTACACTACATCTGAACCGACCTCTAAAGTAACAAACAGTAGATCTTATCTAGTAGAAGGTGTCCCTGCCCAAAGCAGGGGACTGGAATGAGATGAGCTTTAAGGTCCCTTCCAGTCCAAACCCTCCTGTGATTTTTATGGATGACTGTGGGGAATGCCAACAACAGTGGTGCAAGTACTGAAGTAGAGCACACCCAGAGAGCATTGCCCAAAACCCACAAAAAGCAGAGTTCCTTCACTATTTGCTGTTAAATCTGACATATTTTGAATGTTTTGTTTGGTCTGTCCCTTTCAAACAACAACTGCTATAAACATATGTATGTTTGCATTGCATTTAAAATCCTTACATGTCAAAATTAAGTCAAAGTACAGAGTCCTGTTTTCTTTCTTGCCTACTCAGACCAGAGTGATACAAAATTTATCAACTATTTATCTTATTTATTTAGGTCTTTGCAGCTGAAAATACCTACGGGCAAGAAAACACTAAGGCACAGAGCAAAACATTAGAGACACATGAGGATCACACACGAGGATCACACACTGCAGTTTCCAACCACAGGGCCAAGGTCGCTCTCCTGGGCAGACTCTGAATTACTGTTATTCCTACTACATAAGAGGAAAGGCCAACAGCTCTTCCTGGGTTTGTCAGCACCAGAAAAGCATTGAAAATCTGAATTTCCCTCCTTTTAGAAGCAGAGGTTAATTTTCTTTTGTTTTTTACACGCTGTTGTCCTTGCTCATTACATGAGCTGCAGGCTGGCACGGGCTTTTACAGCCACAGAACCTCCAGGAAATGAGTAGACTGACACACAAATAATTAGCAATTAACCATGAATTAGCTAACTAAACTTAGGGTCTTGAACAGCAGAACCAGGTTAAGCTCAGAGGCTCAGGGCATGGAGGCACTGACAGTGTCTTCTCCATGTTTTCCTTTACTAAAAACAGAAAGCTGCTCAACTATTCATTCATTACTGTCCTGTATCCATATACAAAATTATACTGCAAAAAGAAATGAGTAGACTTACAATTATTTTTACTGCATTACCTGTGAAAAGTAGAGAAACAGAACAATAAAGTATTGGGGGTAAGACTGATGAAAAAAATCTGGTGACAAACTGGCAGCCATTCACTACTTTAAAGGAAGACTGAAACCCGTTCAGTTCTGCATGTAAATAATTTCTGTCCCAAGCTTAATTAGCCTTTTTGCAGCTTGATGGACTGAGTGTGTGGTGGCTGGTCCTCGAGCCACCATTTGCTCACAGCTGGGGGACAACCAGGTTGCTCAGAGGTTTTAATGTCCTGCAAAAAGTGTTTGTGCATCCAGGAGGAATCTCAGGAATCATTAAATCCCCATTTAGTCAGCTCATACATCACAGCATTCAGCACCTGGGGAAGGGCTTGATCATCTCTGTGGGCTGGGGGAGGCTTGAACGTGCCCAGGTTTTAGCAGAGCAGCTCATTGATCCCTGGGACTGTCCTTCCTGCTCTGGATTCCATCGCTCTGCTAAAGCCCACCAGCCTCCGGGAGCAAGTGGGAATTGGGTGGAATGTGAACACCCAAAGAACCAAAGCATTAGGAAGGCATTTGAGCACCGTTTCTTTTTCTCCTGGGAGATAAAGCTGGATTTTCAAATTATTTTTTATTTTTCCTAAGCAACCCGTGTTTATTTAGATGCCAAAATACCATCGCTTGGCTCTTACCTGTGGATTCCTAAGAACTAAGTTCTGTGTTTTGCAAGAGTTTTTTTCTTGGTGTCCCACCACAGAGGGAACTGGGAAAATAGGAATAAAGGCTTTTTCCACTGCAAGGATTTGCCATCAGAAAACTCTGGTTCAGTAGTACCTTTTAAGCCAAGACAGTTTTGTTAAGTGCATCTTACAACATCTGAGCAATCATGAAAAGCCATTTCAACACAGTTGAATCCTTCAATCTGACATTTATTACATTACACTGCAGAGCAGAAGAGTTTGCTTTCATCACACAAATGTTGGATTTTACGCTGGAGCAAAACGTTAACACTTCACCAAGCTGAGCTGTTTAGACCCGGTCCAACTCTGATTCCTCATTCTGATTTGAAAGGAAACCGAATTTAAAATAGCAAATTCTCTTCAAGTCCATGCGCAAGGCTCAAGTTAACAACCTTCCTGTGCACTCTGTGCGTGTTTGTCCAGCTCAGCCACCACTATTTGTGGAAGAGGAGCTTCGGCCTCCCCCTCCCAGCCACATGCACAGAAGGAGCTGCTGGGTTTACAGCTCGCCTTTTTGGGCATCCCCTCCTTCCTGGTAACTTCTGTTTAAGAAAAAAACCAGTGTCTGGTGGGTGCTGTTTGGATGACATATGTATTCCCTGTCGACCAGATCATGACAGTTAAGCAGGAAAAGGAACCCACCCCCTGCCCCTTAATATCCCTCAGAGCCTTCATGTCAGGCTCCAAAATGAAGCACCAGCTCCTGGGATTACTTGATTTCAATCAGCTCCACCAACGTTAGATTAGAAATTGAGAAGGAATTCCTGGCTGGGAGGGGGGGGGGGCCCTGGCCCAGGTTGCCCAGAGAAGCTGTGGCTGCCCCATCCCTGGGAGGGTCCAAGGCCTGGTTGGACGGGGCTTGGAGCAACCTGGGCTAGTGGAAGGTGTCCCTGCCCATGGCAGGGGGTGAAATGGGGGGATCTTTAAGGTTCCTTCCAACCCAAACCATTCTGGGATTCTATGACATTCTATGACATTGACTGACCTGTTCTCTCCTCTGTATATCAGCCATGCCATTGGTCTGGTCCAAATATCTCCTGGAAAATCCTTTGAAGTTAATGCACCAAAACACGTTTAAAAGAAAAGCAACATCAAACACAAAATAGTAAATAAAAAGAGAAAAAGACAAGACACTGATTAAAGACCACTCACCTCCCAGGTTAAAACAGGTCAGAACTGCCTTGGCTGGACAGAAGGAGAACACACGGCAGAAGGAAGAACAGCTGGTTTTAGTGTAAAACACAATTGTAGACTTAAGTCTGTGCCCTTGAATTTTTGTTCAAACTGGTGTGAATTTGGCTGATATTGTGGGCAGTTAGTTATTGTCTATAACAAAGTCATCTCTATAAAGTGTACTCTTTATGAAACACCTGAGGTTACAGCCTTCAAAACAGAGAGAGGCCTTCTACTTCTGTGGGCGTGCAGACCCCATAACAGGCAAATCAGTGCCCCTCAGTGTTCACCTGCTTTTCATGTCCTTTCTTTTTTCAGCCATTTGATTAAATTTAGGACACTTCCATCACATTTGCTGCATGCAAACCTCACCCTCCTCACTACTGGTACCAAATCATTTGCAAGCAAAAGGACCAATCCCAACCCTCTGCTGCCTTTACTGACACAGGGACTAAACATCAGGGCAATGATCCTTTGGACTTCAATATTTCCTTTAGCTGGAAACGTGCACTGGCCCCCAGGGGTGAGAAGAAAAGGGGGTTGGGTTTGTTCCTGAGCAATGACAGTTCAGAAGTTGAACATAAATTTTAAATGCATATATTTAACTGCATAAATACCTGTGTTCTTCACCTGGAAGATTTGATTCCTGTATTTCAACCAGTTTCCACATATTACGCCAAAACACCTTGATTTTGATGATTCCATGATCCAATGATGATTCAAAAATACAAGAAAAGGAAGCGACTAATAAAGACACAAGAGAGGATTTCAGATGCCAAATGATTTTCTCGTTTATTTTCTGGCAGCCCTTGTCACACACTGCCTGAAAATAGAGAGAGAAAAGACACACGCAGGTGACAGCAGAGAAAGTCCTGCAGCCTGGTGAGGTATTGAAACCTGCTCTAAATCACCTTGAAATAAATTTCTTCACCTAAAAGTGGGAGGGAAATGTTGCTTTAAACAAGTTGTTAAAGGAGGCTTGAAGCTTGAGAGTTTAATCAGCATTACTGGATTCTGGACTTCTGCAAGGACAAAAAGGCATCAGTTCAAAACAGGGAGAGGTTACTGGAGGTAAAACTACATAATTTATGTTTTCCACCAGCTTTATTGGACCAAGGGGAATGTCTCACACTGCACAGGCTGCTGGGGGTTGATCCTTCCCAGCCTCAATCCTCAGCTCTGAGTGCCAGGGTGGGACGTCAGAAACAAGCTTTGGGGACTGCCCAGAGCACAGGTCCCATTTCGGGTTCAAACCTCCCTCCTTTCAGCCTCTGCTCCTGCCACATCCCTCATCCCACCACACAATGCCCTGGCTAACAAGTCACGGTTCACAGCCAACAGGGAGAGCCCCGGGGCTATGGATGGGCAGAGGGACCTTCACACCCACACCCACCGGCTCAGACCCGACCTCAGCTCTCTAAGCCGGGTCTGTGTCTGTCAGGATTACATAAACAGGGTCTGACCGTCACACAAAAATGTCCTGGAGCAAATCCCCGGGGTTTAATAAAGGAGACCAGACCAGAAGGAATGGCATTAAAACACAGCTGCAAAGCATCAGTGTTGCTGCTTCCCAAACACGCCGGCAAAACACTCCACCCACTGTCTTTGAAAGTCCTCACGTTCATTCCGGTTTGTGTTTTCCAGCACACGCCCTGGACTAACTGTCTGGAATGTGGTAAGCACAAGTGGGATGCAGAAGGTGCCTCCTCCTTGTCTTCAGCACTTACTGACCTGCCTTACACAGGCCCCATCCCCTGCAGCCAGTGCTGGCCCAGCCATCTGCCCTCACCACTCCATCAAACAATAATTGATGGGGAACAGAAATAAAGCTGAACTACAAAATGACAACAAATTGCATCGCTTTAGAATCATAGAAACGTGGCATGGTTTGGGTTGGAAGGAACCTTAAAGATCACCCCAATTCCACCCCCTGCCATGGGCAGGGACACCTCCCACTAGCCCAGGTTGCTCCAAGCCCCGTCCAACCTGGCCTTGGACACTTCCAGGTCTGTGAGATGCAGCCTTGGTGATCTACTTTGTTCTGCAGTGGCAGAAGTTACAGTTTCACATCCAAAATAAGATCAGAGCTGCCTATTTCCCCCTGCTCACTTTTGACTGCTTAAAAATATACATCTGGATGAGAATTTGAGGGAAACACAAAAGCCAAAATCACCTCATAGTTCTCAGGTTTCTGTGACCGGTTTGGCCACAGCCTTCAAGGAGGATGCACCGGGAGAGCATTTTTCTGATTAAAAGCAAAAGTACAAAGTTGGGTTGTGTTTGATTCCCTGAGGTTTTTCTGGCAGGTCTAGGGAAGGCCTCAGGAATGGGGCTGCTGACTCCAGGCAAAGATGGAAACATGGAGAAGTCCCAAGCATTGCAGAATGGTCCCCCACTGTGCAGACATCAGACAGCCCTCCCACCCAGTGTCCTCATCACGGTGGGGTTCCCCTTAGAGCCCCTCAATTGCCACCACCCATCCTGGGAGCCGGCTGTATTTGTGTCACCCCTGAGATCCAGGTCTACCCTCTCACACCAGGATCTCCCCCAGCTCGTGGCTGCCTGCTTTGGCACTTCTATTCCCAGACATTTCCTGATAAAACCTAGAGACCAGGAGTCTTTCAGCTTGGCCTTTGCTGCCAAACTTCTGCTTGAGCCAAGTTTGTGGGGCTGAAATGGCCACATAAGGAATTCCTGTTCCTTTCGCATCCAGCCTCATGGGGTTCGGTTTGTCTAAAGGTTAAGGATTCCCCCTTCCTTTCCTTGCCCCAGTGCCCGCCCTTTGCACGCACAACAGTGTCATGTTTGGGTTGCCATGGGGAATTCCTGTCAGCCTCTGCTTTTCACCTCTCGTGAGAAGGGCTGGTGGATGGAATTTAATGGGATGAGTCACATCCCTACCCAAACCCGTCCCGGTGAGTGCCACAGCAGTAAGAGTGATGGGGGGGATTTACAGCTTCAGGAAACATCTGCATGGCTTTGCTTCGAGAGAGCAGAGCAAACACAAGTTATGCAAATAAAAGTGCTTCTTTCACCTGGCAGTGCAGGTATTGGAGGAGTCTTTACAGCACACAGAAAGAAAATTTTTCATTTTTCAAATTGTATTTTCAGGGGGAAGTATAAAACTCAACCGAAACTCATAACCCAGTTTACAGTCCAAGTGTCCAAGAAGACACCTGGGAGATGCTGTGGAACTATTATCTGTCCACCCCAAATGTGAAGCAAAGACCCAAACAAAAGGAGGGAGGGAGGAATATCCTTTTTTGGTTACTAAGCAAGGAGAATGAACAGGACGCTGTGGAAAAACTGAGTTTTATGGCACATTGTATCTTAAAGACTAAGTAAAAAAATTCTGGAGACATTATTAAATTCACAATCCTTCTGGGACAGGAAACATTCCTGATCAATGATAACTGACAAATTCAGTAACTGAGCAAGAAAAATGACACACATTGGGAGCCCCTCCACAAACTGCTCTCTAATATTGCCTTGGAATAATATCAACCTTTGAAATCCCTGCTTAGCCCAGCAACAAAATAAATCAGCATCCACAGAGAAGTAGGAACTGACTGGTTAAGTTTCATCCCACAGACAAAAAAACATGCCCAGGGCAATGAGGAAGAGCACTGGCTGTGGGACCATTCCCTGCCAACAGGAATGTTCTTCTCACTGCTGCAAGCACGAGGTCAATGCTCTGGTGCTCTCACGCTTTTCAGGTCAAGGGGATTTTATTCTGAGTATCTGCTGGTGAAGAAAAAGGCAAACAGAGATTCCCAATGCCTATCCCAGCAGCTGGAGCCTGCCAGAAGGTCCAGGGAAAGAACACAAGCTCAGGGCCAAGCTTAGTGTGAGACAGAGCCCTGTGGAGCTGAGCTTACCTACCATGCTGAGCCCTTCCCAGTCACTCCAGGTTGCATGGTGGCACTTCAGGCAGAAAGCACCTTCCATGTTCTGCACCTAAAGTCAGGCCTGACATCCAAAATAACTCATTCTCTAAACCCACCTTTTACTGCCTCCTAGGGAAAAAATACTGCAGGAATAACCCAGATGAACTGAAGGGGAGGGAAATGAGAAATGAAGGACTAACTTCTTAGGCCGAGGGAAAACTGTATTTGGTTTCACATCATGTGTCAGAAGAGGTTTTTTCCTGCATTATACCTCTCCTTTCACATTATTTTTGATATAAAGTACAGCTAAGGCTGTAAGCCCCAGTATTCTGCTCTGCTGAAGAACAAAGTAGGAACCCTTTTCTAAGTTTCTCATCGTACAGAGATGGATTTTTCCATTTGAAATTTATGGACACAGATTTAACAGAGGCTTTTTTCTGCAGACTGCAGTGAAATCACAGCTATGAATTTACAGATGAGCCCAAACCACTTCTAATGTTTGAAAAAAATCGCAGAATCCCAGAAGGGTTTGGGTTAGAAGGGACCTTAAAGCCCAGCCTATCCCACCCCCTGCCATGGGCAGGGACACCTTCCACTGGCCCAGGTTGCTCCAAGCCCCGTCCAACCTGGCCTTGGACACTTCCAGGGATCCAGGGGCAGCCACAGCTTCCCTGGGCCAAACCTCAGAACAAGGGTTTTTAATGATGTTAGCAGAGGAAGGGGGGCTCTGGCAGACAGGCAAAGGGGGAACCCCCACAGCAACAAGCCCACGAGGGCCCAGCAGTGGCGGGTCAGAGTTTGGTGCACATGGGGACACTGTCACCCCTGCACAGACATTCCAGACCACAAGTCTGGATGTACCTGCAAGCCACAGCAGTACCTGCTCCTGCTTTCCAGCCACCAGAAGCAGCTGTTGGATCCAAACAGGCCTGGAGGAACTTCCCTTCTTCCCCTGCGTTGTAAGAAATCCAAGATTAAAGGCAGCAAAGACCCAGCACCCATCACCCACAGTGTCAGTCTGCCCCACATCATCCAGCTGTTCCACGTCTCTTCACAATAACAGTGCAAACAGCACAGGAATTATCAAAATAAACTGGCTGAAAACAGCAGGTGGGAAATATAGTTTTATTTGTTATCGTCTGATAACAGTGTGATAATACAAACTGTATAAAGCATGATAAGACTCTTCCATAAAATAGAGTAGGTACATTATAAAAGACAAATATTACATTACCAAAGGGAAATATAACATTAAAAAGAAAATATTACAATAATATAATGGTACCAGTTTCTTCCTGTATTCCAAAACTCACGGAAAATGTTTAAATAATGCAGCACTAAGATAAGTTACTTTCATTTTCTCGCTTGATTTTAACCATGCACGAATTCAAACAGAAATAAAACCTCTTGATCAATGCAGAAAACGTTATTTCATCACAGAACATTGCATGTAGACTTGGAGCAACCTGGGATAGTGGAGGTGTCCCTGCCTATAGCAAGGGGTGGAACAAGATGAGCTTTAAGGTCATCCAACCCAAACCATTCCAGGATTCTGTGATGCAGCGGCTGTTAAAATAAATGCATTTTAATTGCCTCCCTTCCCATGGACTTACAGATTTTAGCAATTAAAGTCTTTGGAGATGCCAATGCATTTTCTATGCATTTGCAGAGTTACCTCAACTCTTGTTGAGATGGGAATGAAATAACCTGTGGCTCTGCACCATCTTCCATTACTTAAAGGACTCAAAAATATTATTTCAAATAACCCTTAAGACGTGAACTACTTCACGTTCTTACCTGGGCACATTTTATCCAACCCCAGCAAACATTCCCACTGTCCCTTTGCAGAAATGTGATGGTTCAGTCATGGTCAAATGCAAAAGTCACTGTCAAAAAGCACTGTCAAGTTATGTATAAACATTTTGGTCAGAAATACACCAACTAACAATAATTTAACACACAGGTGACAGTAGCTCAAGGATTCAAGCAACCTAATTTAGAGGATCAAAAGAGACAAAGCACACGTAAGAGTTTTGGGGTTTTGCAGAGTGGCACAGACATTCCTAAACAGTAGAAAAGTGGATTTCAGTCTTATTTTTTTCAAATCCCATCTTACCTTTCAAGCCATGCCCAGTTTACATCAACTAAAAATCAATTACCCCCCAAGGGAAACCAGTGTTTACAATTTTATAAGGGAAAACAAAACAAAAAAAGACACTGAACCCAATGATCTCAAAACCCCCTAATAGCAGGGTTTTTAAAATCCGGATCTCGGCACACTGAAATGTTTTTAGTTTGAAAAAAAGCAGTACAAAATGATACTGAAACTTGAAAAGTCCCAAGACAAGGTGTTCAGGAGCTGGTGAGGAGCAGCCACGCTCTGCTGGAGTGGCTCTGACTCCGGCTGCAGGGTCGGGGGCAGGACTCAGGCACAGCCTCTACGTGTGGTTGTTGTTGAGGTGGCTCTTGTTGAAGAACCTCCTGGCCTCCACACTGCTGAGGGACACGGAGCAGCGCGACGGGTTCTGCTTCCTGTACTCGATGCTGTCCATCACGGCCTCCCTGATCACCTGCAGCGAGGGACAGCGCGGGTCAGGGGACAACACTCGCCACCCGCCAGGAAAACCCCTCCTGCTGCCCCACCGCTGAGCAAAGGCAACGGCGAGCTTGATGAAAAACACTATTACCTGACTGTATGAAACACTCACTTTAATGTGGCTCGTAAAGGTACGAGGTCAAGTCACCCAACAACGTCAAGTCACCCCACAAATATTCATTAACTGACAGAAAAAGCCCCTCCTGATAGGGACAACTCTTGCTTCCATTTTTAACCCTATTGAAAATGAGGAGTTTTATTAAAAATACTGTTACTTGACTGTATAAAACACTGGTTTTAATGTGGTTAATAAAGGTATGAGGGAGGCCACCAATGTCAAAGAAGCCACACGACAAATATTTATTAACTATAACAGAAAAGCCCCTTCTGGTGGGAACAACTCTTGCTTCCATTTTTAACTCTGCTCCACCCCTGAACAAAGTATTTTTAATAAAACTCAGCAATCCCTATTACTTGACTGCATAAAACACTGATTTTATGTGGTTAATATAGGTGTGAGGGAGGCCACCAGTGTCAAAGAAGTCACACAAAAATGTGTGAAAAAAAAATAAATCAGTGCGAAGACAGCATTTACACTGAGTCCCAATGAAAGTCAGAAGGGTAAATCAAAGCATTGAGAAAATCCATATTTAAAGGATATAAAAACAATTATAGAATATAATTATTATTATTATAGGACAAAGAAAATAATATACAATATTATTACAGAAAATAACATTGAGAATTATTAAATCTTTACTTTTGCTTCCTTTGTCCTGCCATAATAATTTTCTTTACTATATTGATAACCCCCTCCCCAGGTCTTTATCTGGGGTGATCATTTACACCTGTCACTCTGCAGATGTTGGGATCACTATGTTGTGTTGCACCTACTATCAATTACAAAGAATTATTACTCAGAAGTATAACTGATAAAGAAATCAGTAATAAATCTTTATCAGCAACTGATAAAGAAATTTCCAATTTTCTCTTTTTCCAGTTAGAAAAATCAACCTGCTTAAAAATCTGAGCACAAAATCCCAAACATACTGTCTCCACCCCCAAAGTCCCTTTTGCTCAGTTACTCTGAATGGTTTGGGATGGTGAAATGGCAAAACCAAGACCAGAACCAAATGAGAAAGTCAGGCAAACACTGAAGCAAAGGCCTGTGTGGAATATTTAGGGTTTTGCTCACATCACCCACTCCCCCACTGGACAATCTTTAAACCCTCCCAACATACATCTATGTTATTGAGGGTGTTGAACTCCATCAGGTCATGGAGCCTCTTGAAAGCCTCGTTGGGATACTGGAAGTTGAAGGTAGAGAAAGGCGTATTTGGATCATCAAAAATGTCAAAGTCTGCAAAATCCTTCTCTTCCTGTGTTTCCCTGGGAACACCTGCACAGAACAAACACAAAAACACCACCTAAATGTTAGGTCTGATCATTTACCACCTTACTTGGGAATGGCTCTTTTGAATTCCCTAAGGACTGCAGACACACTTGGGAGTTATTTGAGAGCCAAAATGTTTGTGGTGCACAACCACATTCCAAAGGAACAGGGATTCAGCAGCAGAAACTCTGCTCACCTGGAGCTTTGTACTTCCTGAAGTTGATGTTGGCCAAGACGAAGTGGATTATGGTGGGACAGTCCTTCTCTGAAGAGGTGTCCTTTGGTTTGAACACATAGCACTCCTTCAGACCCTCTCTGTCAAACACATTGGGGTCTATTTTGGGGAAAGGCAGCTTGTTCATTCGAGCCCATTTCTCAGCCAGCAGAATTTCCTGAAAAGATCCAAAGATTCAGGTGCATGAAAGCATCCACTGAAAAGTGCGGAGGTTTGGAGAGAGACATGGGGCAAACTGGCTGGTAGAAGCAATTAATTAACAATTCAGGGCCCAGGAGGGACATGGAGCTGTTGGGGAAAGTCCAGAGGAGGCACCAAGATTATCAGAGGGATGAAGCATCTCTCCAATGAGGAAAGGCTGAGAGAATTGGAATTGTTCAGCCTGGAGAAAAGAAGGCTTAGGGGTGACCTCACTGTGGCCTTGCAGGGCCTGAGGGGGCTTCAAGAAACATGGAGAGGGATTGTTTACAAGGAATGGAGGGACAGGACAAGATGGAAAGGCTTCAAGCTCCCAGAGGGCAGGGAGAGATGGGATATTAGGAAGGAATTCTTGGTTGTGAGAGTGGGGAGGCCCTGGCCCAGGTTGCCCAGAGAAGCTGTGGCTGCCCCTCGATCCCTGGAAGTGTCCAAGGCCAGGTTGGATGGGGCTTGGAGCAACCTGGGCTAGTAGAAGGTGGGATGGAATGAGATGATCTTTAAGGTCCCTTCCAATCCAAAGCATTCCATTTTTCTGTGATATGAAGGACTAATCAAATCAGTCTCTGATTGACGACCCAGAGCGGCAAACTGAGCACCTCCTTCAGCCTCCACCACCAGCACTGATGCATGGGAGGGAAAGAGCTGGTCTGTCCCACAAATCCTGGAGTGACCTCACAGAGGAAAAACCATGCCTAATTTGACCTGCAAACAGAGTATGAGCACTATGGAAACCAAGGAGAGTTCTCAAACACCGGGCCACGCACTGTTGTGCTCAGAGTCACATCTCAGCCCAGAGCGGTGTTCGAAAGCACACTGAGTGAAGAAAGCTGGAAAACAGGCTTTTTTCTTCCTCATGACAACTCAGTAAACAAAATAATTTGTAAATAATGACTCAAAAGCATGCAATGAGGGCGTGTGAGCGGGAGGAGAGGGAAGGTCAACAACTTTAATCTTGGTTTTCAGTGAAACAGGACCCTTCTTCGGGCGACTGTTTTAGAGACGCAGGAGATTAAAAGATAGTGGGTGTAAAAAGATAAACCAAGAGTGGAGTCACTGAGCTCAGCTGGCTAATTACCCCAGCAAAGTACAATATTAGTGCTACCATAGAGACAGGCTCACTCTTGAAGTGGCATTTGCTCTTGGCAATGCCAGCAGAACCAACTGGACACACAGCCAGTAAACACAACTGGTTCCTGGCCTTGGAACCATGAACACAAAGCCTCTGCCTCTGGACTACACCTCTTCTTACCCACCTCTTGGTGCCTCAGGAACGACACACCATTCCCTTCAACAGTGGCTTTGGGAAAACAAAGGCACCATTTATTTTTCCCACCATTTTTTCTTGTGTCAAACGATTTTTTGCCTTCTTAAAACTACAGTTTAGAGAAAACCCCTCAGGATGCCACTTGACTTCCAACCAACCTCTCTCCATGTGCCCCAAAACAACACAAAAACTGCAGCTGATGAAGAGAATGCTCAGTGTGGAGGGTAAGAGGAACAGGGCTGACCATACACAGCCTTTTGCACGGGGTCCACATGTGGAATGTTAAAAAGGGAGGATGAAGGTATTTCAGAGAAGATGGCAGTGCCGTGACAGCAAATTTAGCTGACGGGGAAAATATTCATGACAAAAAAAGGAGATATATTCTTATGCAAATAGAATATTAAAGGAAGAAACACTCTGGGATTCAGTGAATTAAGGAAAAAACAAAGGATCTCAGCACTAGGAAGAGTCTTCTCAGTGCTTTTTTCCCAGTAGCCCCAAGAGACCCAGAGATTACAGAAATTACTCCTTTTTATTCTCCTGAAATTTGTCTTTGCATTTGACAACACTGATCTCGAGCTCATTTTGCTACTGCTGTTATTTTCTAACACCCTCAATATTAAGATGAAGAAAACAAATAATCTGTTCTCATTGAAATTTGTCTGTAAAGCAACATAGAATGTCAGTTGTTTTTCAAAGTGAAATGTTTTTGGGGTTTCCTTAAACATTCTTTTTAAAATCCTCTTCGAAATAAATATTGCCTCCTTCTGAGAATCACAGAATCATTGAGTTTGGAAAATACTTCCAAGATCATCAAGTCCAACCTTCAACCAAATCCCACTGTGCCCGCTAAACCGTGTCTCCAAGTGAGAACCCCACAGTAGTCTCTGAAGTGCTGTTTTGTCTGTATCAGTTTCCCAAATGATCCCATGTTAAGCCTTTGGGATGAGACGGAGCTCTGTGGATGCACAGGTTGTACAGACACAGCTGTACACCTGCTACACAAAACAATCGTGTCATTTAATGCCTGTTTTTCTGTTGCCCTTTTCCTCTGGCCTGAATGGATTTAAGAATCCTACTTAAACCAGCGCTGGGATGATCCCAGTGAGATGTAAATGGACAGGCAGCCCTGCTTCCAAAAGGTTATTTATTTAGCAATACCAGAGATGAGTAAGATGATGCATTTCTGCAGGATGATGACATGAGACCATTCATTTACATCACAGCACACAGAGAGCAGCTGGACAGTTAAAGCACCATTGCAAGGCTAATTGACTTCACTGTTTAATACTGACATAAAATAAAACTCTGCAATCAGTACGAAAGCAAAATTTCCATAAAAACAAGTACTTCAAATGAATTTCCTTCATTTGAAATAGCCTTCTTTGTGTTAGTTGTGCCACGTAAGTCACGTAAACAGGAACTGAGGCCCAGGGCAATATTCTGCTTGACGAGGAAAGAAATATTCCAGTGTTGTAGATACAGCAGCACCTTCTGGGACCATGAAATGTGGGGACAACACAACCGGAAAAATACAACAGTCAACATGAGCTCCTGACTCCAAAGGAGGGGATGGCCTGCCTTACGTACCTTGAAAGGAGGGCTGGAATCACTTGGCCTTGCTGAGAAATCAAAAGAGATGATGAGATCAACGCCTCTCTGAGGCCTCAGGATGAGGGGGTATGGCAGGTTAAACGTCAGCCCACTGTCCACAATGTGAATCTTCTTGCTCTTCACATCCAGTGGCTCATAGATCCTCTCAAACTCATCAGGATCTGCGCAGAACACGGGAAAACCAAAAAAAACCCAGGACACAGAGTTAAGAACTCAAGTTTTGATGGGCTTTCTAGTGTCTCCCCAAGGACTGGAGACTGCAAAGGATTTAAAACGTACAGGACATTCCAGCTAAACGTACCGTGAGCTCAAGGGTAACTTAAGCTCTTGACAAGTGGAGAAGGAGGTGGGAACAAAGGAGCCGGAAGGGCCCTGTCCTGATGCACACACGGCCATGGCTCAAGGCAACACTGAAGGGCACAAAATGGCCCGGTTTGATCCCAGCCTTCCCACCTTCACCCCATCAACTCATACACAAAGGAAAGAGTTTATGGGATCTTGAGAGACAGATTCCAAATGCCCATCTGGCAGTGCCAAGAGGATGGTCCCAGACTCTTTTCGGTGGTGCCCAAAGTCAGGATGAGCAGCAATGGCCATAAACTACAACATAACACAGAAGAACTTCTTTCTACGGAGGGTGGCAGAGTCTGGAACAGGTGCCCAAGGAGGGCCTGGAGTTTTCCTGTCTGGAGACATCCCAAACCCACCTGGATGCATTCTTGTGTCACCTGCTCCAGGTGACCCTGCCTTGGTGGGCGAGGAGGGTTGGGTGGGGGATCGCCTGAGATCCTTCCAACCCTACTGATTCTGTGATCCCCTGAGTGTCCTATAACCCCTGCCCAAATCTCTTCCCCCAGGTTTCCTCACCCTGTCCCTCATCCTCCCCAGCTCTTCCCTGCAAAAAGCCTTGATGTGGACCTGCTTTGGTGTGATGCTTGTCCACAATCTGCTTCTGTCCATTAAATTGGGACTATCAAGTCTTGTTTTCCAACTACAACACATCTGATGACCTCACACTCACTGCTCTGCCAGGAACAAAAAGAAATAGTGACCCATACCCATATCTCAAATTGAAGCAGAATTCCCTGTGAGCCACTCCCTGCCAGTGCTGTCCCACTGTGGTACAAACCAGTCTCCTCTCTAAGCCCAACTGAGGGCTGCAGGAGATGATGTTTCCCCTGTAACCCCAATATTCCCTGGATGCAGCTCAGGAAAAAAACAATCAATTTTTCTGAAGTCTCTTTGCACTTAGCCAAGTCTCTGGATGCCACTAAACAATCCCTGCCAGACTTAAAACTTTTCCCATGACAGGCTTTTCTTGCTCTGGATCTTGAACAGATTTCCAGTGTGTGGTTTTGCTTTTTGGCTGAAAACTAATGCTCATATTTGTAGAGGGCAGTGTGATCTAAGGAATGCTGGACAGGATAATATAATTATTTCTGGTATAATTAAATTAATTACTTATTAAATTATAATATAATTAAACTTCCCAGCACCTGCTTATTTGCAATAGAGGTAATCTGAAAAAAAGGAAAACATTTTAAAGTGAAGAAAATCCATCCAAAATAATTTCAACTCTTATCGTTTGAGGATCTGTGAGAAAAATTTACTGCTATGAGCAACAAAAAAAAAATCTCAGAACAGACACTTTCACTTTGTATTTCTGTTGTTATTTATTAGAGGACACTTTTCTAAGAAATGAGATCCCATTTTCCTACTATTTGCCTTAATTTCTAAGGAGAGAACATTTTAAAATCATTGCCTATTGCAAAAGGGCTAAGTGTGTTTATAGCCATATTTTAGAACCAGACATATTTCATAATCATGACTTAGCATAAATCTCTGAAAATAAATTTGTATTTATCAAATTCATCGTAATTCAAAAAGAACTGGTAAAAACACTCTTAATACATTTCCTTTTAGCACAAGTAGAGAAGTTTTGATTTCCTCTTCTTGTTTAAAGACAACATTTCAAAAGTAATTAAATCCTTGTTCTCTATAGAATTTCTACAAATTGTGGAAACATTTTTGTGCATGTTTTGCCTTTTTCTTACTTTACAGAAATTGGATTTGAAAGTCAACAGTGATCCTTTAAATAAGTACAGTGTCATCTATAACAACGTTTGTGCCGGGAGTGTTTCTGCAAACACACTTCCCACCAACAAGACACTGAAGAACGAGGTGGTTCCCACTGCTTCCAAACTTCATGGCTAAAATCAAATTAAGAATAATAATTCTATGATATTTTAAATGAGAAAACATCACAATGTCATTAATAAATTTATAATGACACACAGATTGGTTTTAGTAGTCACAGTCTTCGTGGAATCACGGAATGGTTTAGGTTGGAAGGGACCTTAAAGGCCATCTCATCCCACCCCCTGCCATGGGCAGGGACACCTTCCACCAGCCCAGGTTGCTCCAAGCCCCGTCCAACCTGGCCTTGGACACTTCCAGGGATCCAGGGGCAGCCACAGCTTCTCTGGGCAACCTGTGCCAGGGCCTCACCACCCTCCCAGGGTAGAGTTTCCTCCCAGTATCTCATTTAACATCATCAGTAAATTTATAATGACCACAGATTGGTTTTAGTGATTACAGGAGAAATTTAACTTATGATTTTATCTCTTTATTATAATTCCTTTTGGAAGTACATTTCTCATCTTTGAACTGACAAGAAAAGTTCCAAAATGCATCTTGTGCCCCTGTCATGGGGTCAAGAATTCAAAAAGCTATGAGGACAACTCAGTGTTATTTTAGGCTATGACTAAGGTGTCATTTGATTTGATTTATGGAGAAATGGAGCCAGACATTATTTTTCAGCCTTTGAGAAAAGATGCATCCCTACTACGAGCAGCTTTCAGTGCATCAAACAGCAAATTGGGAGAAAATGTGTGGATTGGAGACAATGTTTAGTGGTGAACATGGGTTTGATGGTTGGACTTGGTGATCTTAAAGGTCTTTTCCAGCCTTAACAATCCTGTGATTCTGTGTTTCCCAGCCCAGCATCCCTGTCTGCTTCCCAGGAATCAGATGCACAAACAGATATTAAGAACTGTTTGAAAATAAAAAGAGAGACCATGTTCTAGAGACCAAATTTGTCCCAAACACCAGCTCCAGTGGAAATGTGGGAGATGAAAAGGGCATTTGCTTCTGACGTGCATCTGCCATAACAGTTTCCATAAACACTGAAATAAAGGAGCAGAGATTATGGGTTATTTTTCCCTATTGTTATTCCTGTGGCATTTTCTCAAGGCATTTTGGTGTGTTGTAATATCAAGTAAAGAAGGAATAAACTCTGAACTCACAATGAAATCACTGAAGGGGTGTAAAGCCTTGAAGTGCATTTGAGGTGAAATAAGGAAACATTCAGCATAAATAGAATCTATGGAAAAGCAAATCCCAGTGTTTCACTTTCAGACCAAGCAGCTGGGATTTCTGCTGCAGGCACTGCAGCCCCTAAATTCAATCTCAGTAACGACTGTAACATCATCTTAGGCCAGCCACAGTTCTTCCTCTGGGAAGGTCTGGGACAACTGGAGATGTAAAGTATTATTTATATCCGTTTTGAGTCACTTATTTCTCCTTTGGAGTGTCTGGTAATAAAGGAAAGTCAGTCCTAAAGCATTACAGACTTCTCTCTGTACTCAAGCTGACAGGTAAACTGCCAGTGGTAGAATAAACATGCAAAGCTTAAATGCATCCAGTGCCTTGGTAATACAAGCATTTTAAATTTACACCAAAGTTTCCTTTCTATCTATTTCTATCTCTTTCCTTTCTATCTGCTCCTCCGGGCTCCTCAGCACTTGCAACGAAAATTCACTGCATTAAAGTGTGGATACAGTTATCACACCACTGAATGATTAAATTTTACATTAACTACTGAAGCTTCAAGGGGGTTTTTAACTATTGCAACTACTCGTCGCTGTCAGATTTGTTTCTTCAGGTTTATGAGCGTGGGCTTCAGCTGACACTAAAACAACTGCTCTCATGTGAAACTTTTCCCTGACGTTTTAAGCCAAAGAAGTTTCAGGCACTCCAAAGTAATTGTCTCAGAGGTGCAGGCTCTTTTTGTCAACCCAGAATTTTATTTCCACTGAAATTAAACGCCAGGAAGTTGACAGTTGATTCCGAACATTATCCACATGTCTTAATTATGCAAAATTCTCATCAACTGTCATTTTTTCCAACCATAAATTTCCTACCCGCTTTCCTGCCTCTTTTACAACTACTATAAATATTAAGACTACCCAGTTGTAAACATCTCTGAGATGATAAAAATATTTAGGAAGTGGAGTCCAGATGGAAATTACTATTCAGCCGCTCCGAGGGATTTGTTACATTAACAAATACACAACAGAGCGCGGCTGCTACTTGAGCTTGTAAATGACATCTGGTATTTACTGCTGCAGAAGGAGCAGTTGGGACAATCTCTGAGCAGAAAATAAGGCTGAAGTGATGACTGTTGTTACCAGGGATGGGTGGGAGACCTGTGCTGCTACAGCATAGAAGGAACACCACTTTCAGAGAGCTGTAGTTCCTCAGTTTGATGGAACACAATCATGGAATGGGCTGGGCTGGAAGGGACCTTAAAGATCATCTCAGTCCCCCCCTGCCATGGGCAGGGACACCTTCCACTATCCCAACCTGGCCCTGAACACTCTCAGTGAACACATCAGCGTCAGAACAGCACTGGGATATGAACTGATTCTCACTGAGAAGGTTGCAATGAATACTGTACAGCAAAGCTTCAAAATCCTAATCAAAAGTGATTCCTAATTCTTTACAGCTACTGTCCCAAACACCACGTAACCCATAGAGGGGGGGAAGACTTTTTACTTCTATGGTAAATTGATATTTTTCTGAAATTCTTCTCTTCCATCTGCATTCTTGCTTAAGCCAACATGAAATGTTGATGCATCTGCACATCAGTCCCACTGAAATGTGAGTGGCTGGTCAGGTGCATCCACACTGGCAAGAACATGGTGTCAGCAAAGGAGGGATCTACAGGCTATGCCAGGGCAGGGGCAGGTTGGATCTCAGGACAAGGTTCTTCCCCCAGAGGGTGGGTGGCACTGACCAGGCTCCCCAGGGCAGTGGGCACGGCCCCAAGGCTGCCAGAGCTCCAGGAGGGTTTGGACAACGCTCTGAGGGATGGGGGGGATTGTTGGGGTGTCTGTGCAGGGCCAGGAGCTGGACTGGATGGTCCTTGGGGGTCCCTTCCAGCTCAGGGGATTTTATGATTCTGTAAGTGCAGCAGTGTGAAGCCTCCAGAGAATTTTCAGAAGATGAGCTACAAAATTTTTGCAACAGGGAAGCCCTGTAGAGAACAAGGAAAGGTTCTATTTTCATCAGTAAGAGACTCGGAACAACACAGGACACCCTTTGGAGAAGGCCAAGAGAGTGAGAAAGTGGATGTAATGAAGGGGACCCTACACAAAAGCAGTTTGGTCACCTCTGCCAGCAATTCCTTCCAAACAGAGAGCCGCTGTCCCTCCAGAGGGTACGGCTGGGGACAGGGGAGGGAGGCAGACACAAGTCACTGCACGGTGCCCTTTGAGCCCCCCAGTCACCTCAGAACCTCTGCTGCTGCTCAGTCCTCACAGGAGCATTCTCCTGCTCCCAGGTACACGCTTTTATAAACCTCCTGGGGTGCTGGAGCCACACTGGGAAGTCGCCGAGTCTGGTTTAACTCATCAATACCCAGCATTTTCTGTGGACCGACCTGCAACGGCTGCGTCGAGCTCATCCTCCTCCACGGACTCCTGGGTGAGCAGCTCTGCCAGGGGGGACAGGGGGTAGCAGCTGTTGAGGTTCAGCCCCAGCATGAAGTTGTGCACCTTGCCAGCACGGCCCTCCCTGGTGTTGAAGAGGGCACTGTCCCCCACCAGGGCCATGAGCATGCGCTGCACCCAGCTCTCCTGGCTGCTCTCTTGCTGCTCCCGCCGGGCCTCGGGGCTCCCAGAGCCTGCAGGGGGCAAGGACAACACCTCAGGGAGGGTAAACACAACACTTCTGGGGCTGCTGAAGCAGAGGACCTACAAAAACAACGTCACAGCATCCTTTCAGCGAGCTGTGGGCTCAGGGAGGGAGCTTTGCTGCAACACTTTGAGAGGAACAGAGACAATCCACCCTGGACTTTTCATCTGCACTGTACCAGTGTGGACGTGACCCTCAGGAAAATAGATTGGGAATGTCTTAGATGACCTGTCTGGATGAGGGCAGTCAGGCTTTCTCTGTGCTAGCACTCAGAAGGCAACTCTCCTGGGCTCAGGGACAGACAGACCTGAGTTGCCAAAATCTATGCTCTATATAAACCTAAATTCTTCTGGGTGTGCACTGACAGCCTTCTCCATCCTTTGCTGATAGCTAGAAATCCTTTTTTCCTTCAGAAGGCACAAAAGAATGCATGGAAAATCTAAAATAACGGAAATCAAAAATAATTAGCATGGGAATGCTAAAATATACTTATGCTAAACTGTAGGCTACAATTAATATCTGGTTTTAATTAACTGAAGAGCAGAATGAAGCAATCAGACTTGATGGCCGCAGCTAGAGCTCGCAGTAAAAATTACCTTGGATTGGCAGCACCTTGCATTCATAAACTGTCAAAACTTAACTTTTTGGGGTGTTTTGTTAAGAAGATAATTCAGGCTCAAGCTTGATACTTTAAATCCAGCTTTTAAATGTGCCTCTTTAATCCAGGCTTTAATGGAGTTGATTTTTTTATATTAGTAGGGAGAAAACAAGCACCACAAAGTGAAGAGTTCAGTATCTGTACAACATTCTATGGCAGTGAGAGGGATTGCCAAGTGTTTGCAATCACAGATTTTTCGGTTGTTCACTATGGCTACAAACTATGAGAGAAATGGAGTGTTTGGTGCTGGCTGTAATGATTATACAGGAAACCCACAAATAAACACAAAATGTGGTACCACCTACTATTTTACACGTAGGGGAATTGAGAAGTAATCATGGAACTGAGGTCGTGACATAATTCACTGTCTCATCACACAGGATTTTCTTTTCTTCCTGTAGATTTTGAAATCACAAACCGCTGCACTCCCACCTTCGGTTTGGTTGTTAAACTGATAACGAGGTTTTTTTCAGGTGAAAATCATTGTTGGCCCCAAAAACATCCTCAGAAAACATTATCAGGCTGAGACTGAGCCCCTGACTAAAACCCCAGAAATCCCCAGGTGGTTGAGATACTCCAAGATTATTTTCAATAGGATCTTTTCTTCCCACTGCCCAACACTCCCTTCGTGGTTGCGCCTCTCCTGGGAAGCTGGATTTGGGCATTGTTCCAAACACTGAGCCAAGCTCTAGAAATTTCCTGTATCAGATGGCATTTACACAGGTGCTGGAAGACACCTGTGAATGTTGGAACCACGTATTAAACCAATTTCAGGTGAATATTTGATCAAGAGACCCTTGAAAACAATGGCAAGTTTTAGTTTGCTGGGCTGGTGACAATTCCAACACGGCTCTGAGCTCAGCTGCTTGCTGGGAACAGACCTCTGGAGCTCACTGGCTCAGCAAACCACATTCTGGGGGGCGTGTGGAATTCCAGAGCTCTGTGAAGCCCTGTTGGGCATTTCCTTACCTTTTGGACGCTGTGATTCATCTTCACTGTCTGAGCTGTCACTGCTTACAAGCTGCTTTAGCCTGATATTTTCTGTTAAAAGAAATATAAAATTCCTTTAAACTGCTGGGCTTTAACTCTCAAAACAGCTCAGAATTTCACACCAATCTGAGTCATAAAACTAGCCCAGTCTTTGTAACAGAAAATATAGCTGAAGAGACTGGATCTGCTGAGATCCAGAGCAGCAGATACTGGCTTTAGCCTTCAATTTTGGGGCTGAGGAAACAAAATCAAATCCTAAAGCAGGACCTCTCATCCCCCTCTGCACCACACGTCTGACACACTTCAATTCCCCTTGATTAACATTGAGATGTTAAGCTTCTGTCCTCTCAATAATTCCTAGCGAACTAGGAAGAAAACATTCATCTCTGTTAATTTCCTGCTTTTTTTTTCTTTTAAAAAAAGGAGGAATGCTTAACATCATTCATTCACATATGAATGGGTACCCTTAAAAATAGTGGGAGAACAAAAGCTGAGATAATTATGAAAGTTTTGTTAGAGTGTGTGTGAAAAATAAAGGCACTGTAGTTAAACAGGTAGAAAATATGATGGTTTACATCTCAGAACATCAGGTGAGAGAAATGAAGCCAAAAATGAGTGAACTTCTCTGGCAAAAATCTGCATTTTGGGAGGTTAATCCTTGTTTTTCAAAGGCAAAATGAACCCTGAAAGAGCAGCACATTCATTCCACTCCCCATGTCAGGTTTGTAGGGGAGGTGAAATCAGGTGAGAATGGATTTTAGACTGGCAGTACTATAATTTTCACTGATTATGGAGGGCAGCCTTTCTTGAAATACAGTAGATTCCCAACGTTTTAGGAGTAGCATCATCTTGGAAGCTTTTATCCTACAGAGACTGGAGGCAGGCACTGAATTACAGTGAGGTTAATGTATCCAGGGGAAGACTTTTGAAGATTAAACCCCTTTATTCCCCACTAAAGTGTACATTAGGAGTCATCTCTAATAGAAATGGCATAGAATCATTAAGGTTGGAGAAGTCCAAGATCATTAAGTGCAGCCACTTGAAGCCAGTTAAAATAAACTGAAGGTGGGTTGTTTCCCAATGGAAGTATTATCTACTAATTGACTTTTTCCATTAAAAAAATGAAAAGAAAAGAAAATAACACCTTTTTTCTCCCACAGAAGGATAAGCAGATGCTGGTGGCATTCTCGTGCTTTGGGCTGCAAATTCAGGCTGGGTTCCAGTACAGGTTGTAATTTCTATCCAGTGCAGTATTAAAGCAATGACAATTACACTTTGCACTCTTTGCCAAGTCTAAATTTAATTCCTCTAAGCTGGGAGAGAAAACTGAAGACGGAGTCACTGTAATATCAAGTGTCTAAACCCACAGCTTTGTCATGCCTGCAAATGAGTACTGGATACAGATGACCAGCACTTTAAATTATTTTCTAAAGAGGGTTATGCCCCCTTAGGTTTACATCCCACACTCCAAAAATCTCCACAAAAATCACAAAAGCTGAGGCATTACATTTTTCCTTCAGTAATTCTACTTTGCAGTACTCAGTGGGTCCTCAATGACTAATTCAAACACCCTCAATGGACAAAGACCTAAAAATTCCTGAGCCATGGCAGAGGAGACAGGTCAACAAAAATTCCTGACCAGAACTGCAAGCTAACAAAGCCAACAAATGCCCCTTTTGGACATCAAATCATCTCTTTACAGCAATCCCCATGGCAAACTCATTGTTTACTCTCCCAGGTGTGATTTACACATCACCCTGCGGGCAGCACC
The DNA here is from genome assembly GCA_013399855.1 of Oxyruncus cristatus. Classification (NCBI taxonomy): domain Eukaryota; kingdom Metazoa; phylum Chordata; class Aves; order Passeriformes; family Cotingidae; genus Oxyruncus; species Oxyruncus cristatus. The sequence continues at coordinate 159,941 of VXAY01005805.1, forward strand.
AGCTCTTCTGATGTGCCCTGGAATTTTGGCCTTCACTTTGGTGGTCCCAAGGTGTCACTGGGACCTCTTCAGCTCTGCTCAGACTGAGGTTGAAGCCACATTAATATTTTCACAGCTGATGCCACTTCACAGGATATTTTTAAAAGGAGATGTGAAATGGGTCAGAGATGACAGATAACATTCTCAGTATCTTTCTATTATATAGACATATATCTTTATATAATAAAGACATTCTTAAATGTCTCTCAATATCTTTAAAAAGCAGGAACACACTTTTCCATGATCACATTTATGGACAGGGATCCTCCATGAGCAGGTGTTAACACTGCTGAAGTGTATCAGAAATAGGAACCCGGAGGTCTCCTTTTCATCCATAAATAAGGAGGTTATCAAACAGTTGAACTCCACCAATTAGGGGACAGAGACACCTAAGGGACAGGTGTGTGCTTTTTGTTGGGTTGGTTTTTTTGTTGTGGGATTTTTTTTTTTTTTAAATCATCTCAATATCCATTTTGTTTTCTTGCTCTTCAGAAAAATCTGGCTGTCAAGTACAATTTATTTATTGGCCAGGTACTTCCTTGTAATGCTGCCCCCTGAATGGGAAACAAAAGTGTAAAAACCTTTCACCATCAACTACATTCAACACACAATAAAGTCCATCTCAACCAAGCTAAAATTCTTTCCTCACAGTCATCATACCATTTGTATGTTAGGAAGGAAACCAAAACCATTAAATCAGATACCCACAAGAAGGTTGTGGGTAGAATGGAACATTAACAATCCAGAGATGATAAAATTTAGGACTATTTTACTAATCCCTTAAATAAACAGTGCAATGTCAGGAAACTACATAAGTGACTATCAAGTCCTTGTCGGCTTCTGATCTCCAAAAATCAGCAAAACAACACAAAAAGAGGAGTTGGATTCTGTGAACTTCCTGTGAAGAGCTGGATATACGTATGTAATGCAGGATCACTGAGCAGAAACAAAAGTGAAAGGAAGAAAAGAACCCTCCTAAGCCTCCTTCCCTACCTCTGCAGCATCTTGCAAGGTCAGCAATTAAAGTTAATTAATTGACTCGCAGCAGAGCCATCCTCCCACAGAGGGAGAGTGCACTAAATCCTGGCAGTAATTGCTTTGCACAGTAGCATTATTTACTAATATTACCTAATTCTTCTTCCATGGTGGGACCTTTATTCTGACAGTTGGAGACACCAAGCACTCTGTTAAATAATATGGAAAATGCACTGCCCCAAACACCTGGAAGAGGGAAATAAATGGAGGTCAGGAGAAAGAAAAAAACCCACATTTTTAATAATCCATTTAAGCAGTTGGTTGCTCTCTCAACACACCTCTGGCTTTGGAGCATGCTCAGATGTCCAAACCAGAAACAAACCAAGAAACAAATGAACAAGAAATGCCAATCTACGTCTGTGAAATCTTTCCCACTAATCTCTTCCAACAAACTGAGAACTCTACTTCTTGTCTCACACGTCGTGTGACTGCATTTAAAAGCCATTGTCCATGAACTACTGGAATTATTTTTATTTTTAAGAGCCTCTTTCTGTCACATACTCACCCATGAGGAAATGCAAGGGATTTTCATTGTATTTCTTCACCACTGTCCCCATGAAAAACTTGCTGCCAAACAAATCAGGAGACATAAACGTGCCATATTTGGCCATACCAATCTCATACGGACTGAATTCCACCCAGTCTGCAAAATCAGAAACAAAACTGGGCTTAGTCAGCAATCTCACCCTGAATAGAAATGAGGAGGAAAACACAGCAATGACAGAAACCTCTGCGCAAGAAAAGAAATTGGAGGGAGATGAGAAGCTGAATAACCAACGGGAAGGCTCTGAAGAAGCCAAAATGTTGACTTCAAATGAAGGACAGTGATGTCTCAACAGGGAAGGAATTCTCAGTCCCATTTTCTGTTATCACAATAAACCTGCTGAAAAAAAATGAGGCTGTAAAACCAGAAGTATTAAAGGAGGGAGCACGACTGAGAAAAACACAACGACATCTGGTTTCCATTTCACGCTTCACCATAATTCCCTGCCACACCAAGTGTAACGTGCGTCCGAGGTCCAAGTTTCTTTTCCATCAATGTGATTCTATCAAAAATGTGAAAAGCAGGGATAAAAGTGGCAGAGAAATGACTGAGTATCACAAAAGTTGTGAAATATTCTAGGAGAGGTATTTGGATTCCACCCAAACCAAAAGTTTAGGGTGAAATCTAATACGCAAAGCTGAGAGGCAGCTGACAAACTTATAGATTCTAACAGTGCCAAAAATATTTTAAAATTCCTTTTTTATTGAACAGAGCTCAAGAAAAATATGGAATAAAATGTTCAAATGCATTTTCTGATCTTGGCAGAAAATTTCTACTGATGTAGGCAGTCTTTGAAAATGGACTTTAGCTGACTTGGAAATACTTCTTTAATATCAGTAGACTCACATCAGAGAATTCATTTCAAAAACCAAATAACAAACCAAATTTATCCTACATTTTTAGTGTTTCACCCATTCATCTGTTCTCCCTTCCCTATTTTTAGCAGTGATTGGCTTGACTGCTTGTGTAAACAACACAGAAATAATTCTGCAATAGAAAGGCAAAAGAGACAGCTTGGAAAAATCTCCCCACGTCACGGAATGCCATCCATCCCTCAGGATATTCCTACTGAGGCGTAAGGTGAACACTTGTCTTGAAAAGGAAAGGTCTAATCCCAACCGCAGAGAGTTTGGTGTCACAGGGCAATGCTTATCAATGCTAAGTCAAACACAACGCCCTGTTTTCCAAATAAACCACCCGCAAACCTTCACACTCGCTGGAGCAGAAGGGGACCCACTCCAGGAATTTCACAGTACTTCCCTTTAGCTGTATAAACATGAATTGGCCCATATTCAGATATTCAGAACCAGGGGGCAACAGAGCTGAATGGAGAATTAGAATTAATTTAATCTTTGAGAGTCCACCTTCAGCTTGAAGAGAATTTCTCAAATCCCACATCCTGCTGAGAGAAATAAAGTCTCTGCCTTAAAATTAAAGGGCTTCAGCATTACTTTGGGCCATTCCAAAAGCTCCTTAAGACAGTGGCCACTAACAGAGACTGGAAGGTCCCTCTGAAACCTGGAATTTATCCCTCAAGGCTTCCCAAATTAATTCTGTAGCACTTACAGAGCAACACACTCAGTCTCAGAGACATAAATTAACTGTAATGACTGTCAAGAACAAACCCCCCTAAATCCAAGCCAAACATTAAATTCCACTCCCTCCTTAACCCTGGATACCAGTATCTTCAGGTAATGTTTTAATCATTAAAGAAGCTGTCATAATTAAAACAAAGAGCTGTCTTTAACTAAATTACTCTAATTATGTTCAGTTAAAATGGTAAGTGCTGTTCTGGGTAGGCCACACCACGTGGGGTCACAAATGCTCTTGGTGAGTGAAACATGTGATATAATTAACACATTTCAACGGGGAAGGTCTTGCCTCCAACCATAATCAAGTAAATGAGGAAGTGTAAAATAAATATTTCTGTTCAAAACTTACTGTATCTTTCACATCAGGAGAACCTGTTCAGTTCTACAAGGAGGAAAAAAGCCTAAAATAGAAACAATAAAATCCAGCACCCTACAGAATGATATAGAGGACAGCCCAAAAAAGCAAACCCAAGATCGACTGCCAGAGGCAACGCTTTTTCTAGACCAAAGTAAGGCCTTCAGGTGCTTCTGGTCTTGATTAGACAAAGTCATTATTAACTGAAGATGTTTTTAAAGCAGTAAATAAGTAATGCAGAAAAACAGAAACTCATCTAAACCTCAACAGACCTCTATTTTCCAACCAAAAGGTATTAGTTCCTTAAGTAGGAAAGTTAAAGACATTTTCCCATGAAAAATTTAGCCTAATTTACACCTAATTTTCCATTACAACCAGCAACTGTTGAGAGCAACTGTTGCAAATAACTATTTTAGGAAACACAATGACTTACAAACCTTGGGTAAACCACTTGGTATTTCCCTTCTCAGTCCTGTATAGAACTATATATAGACAGACACATCCTTTGTGTAGCATCTTGCTACTCAACTGAGGTTTCTAGCTGGGATTAAAACCTACAGATTAAATAAGAGCAAGAGCCCCTTTTGCATCACCAACAGCACTTTACACTGGGCAAGAGATAAAAAAGAGGCAATATATCTAAATTATTTGTGCTATTTCAATCACAGAATCATTCAGGTTGGGAAAGACCCCTAAGATCATCAAGTCTAAGTGTTACTTTCACCCTTTTTACAAAGGGGAATAATCCTGTATGACTGAACACATTTCCCTTTAGGTGTTTGATACACTAATGTTAAGCAGTTTTTCCCTGTTGGAGACACTAGATTCCTTTTATTCCTGACTCCTGTGCTCAGCTCCTTCCAGGGGAAGGAATATTCTTTGCAATTGCTAGGAAATCAGTTTTTTAACATATAGAGAACAAAACCTGGCCACCACTTTCCATTCCTCAGGGCTGTTACGGTGTCAGACTTGTTTTCAGGTTAAAAAAAAAAAATGGTTCCAAAATGGTCTAAGAATAAGTCTCCAAATCAAAGAATGATAGAGAAATGAAAGGTTGTGGACCCAAAATATAGGCTGTTTTCTCTCCATCTACAGGAAAAGATGCATCTTAAAAGCAAGAAAAAGCTCAGTTCCATGGTGTACCACAAGGAATACATCCATTTGATGCCTGTTCTCCACAGCCCTGTAACCCTGGTGCGAATACTGCACCAATCCAGGAAATATCCACCTACCCAAGTAAGTGATCCCGAACCACAGATTGTTTTGGGTTGGAAGGGACCTTGAAGCTCATCCAGTCCCACCCCTGCCATGGGCAGGGACACCTTCCACTAGCCCAGGTTGCTCCAAGCCCCGTCCAGCCTGGCCTTGGACACTTCCAGGGATCCAGGGGCAGCCACAGCTTCTCTGGGCAACCTGGGCCAGGGGCTCCCCACCCTCACAGCCAAGAATCCCTTCCCAATCTCCCATCTCTCCCTGCCCTCTGGCAGTGGGAAGCCATTCCCTGTGTCCTGTCCCTCCATCCCTTGCCAATAGTCTCTCTCCATCTTTCTTGGAGCCCCTTCAGGCCCTGCAAGGCCACAGTGAGGTCACCCCAAAGCTTCTCCTCTCCAGGCTGAACAATCCCAACTCTCCCCCCTTTCCTCCCAGCAGAGCTGCTCCAGCCCTCTGCTCATCTTGGGGCCTCCTCTGGACTCTCTCCAGCAGCTCCATGTCCTCCCTGTGCTGTTCCCAGGGCTGGAGCAGCTCCGCAGGGGGGTCTCCCCTGAGGGGCAGAATCACCTCAGGGGACCTGCTGCCCACACTGCTTTGGATGCACCTCCCACATACAGACACACACACACCCCACGCACACGTATTCCTAAATGTATGTATGTATGTGTGTGTATCTATACACCCTATTTCCACCTACTTCAGTGTATGTGACCACTTATCCCCCAGTAACCTTGTTCTCAGACCCTGCTGTCAGATTCCCAGAAGCCACACACAATTAGTCTCAGAAGTATCTTTTAAAAAAGGGGTTTTTTTTGTCATCCACACATTTCTCTCTTCTTCCCACAAGTGACTCAACACCCGTATTGGAGCCATACCTGCAAACATCAGCTCTGACACGTCTGGTTTCACATGGAGACAAGTAAAGAGTGGCAGAGCACACTGGGCATTATTTGTTTTCTCTTTCATGTTGCTCAAAGTGGTGTCCATTCTCTGCAGGAAAGACAGAGATCAGTTCCAAACAGATCCTATAAAGGCCTGCTGATATTTATATAGGGATATATCAGTATATATATGTAACATACCTATAAATATAGCTTATTTATAAATATTATTGTATGATAGTCTATATATTTATATATTCTACATAAATATTATATGTATATAGCATATATAAATATATGATATAAACTATATTTTTATAATATGTTTATAAAATAAATTTCTATATTTACATTTATATAAAACACTTGGGAGACTCCTCCTTTCTCTGAAATTTGAGAGGGAAAATGGACAAGCTCCGTTACTTCTATGAAAAACAGAAGAAATGGTAAAAGGAAATAACTTGCACAACTCGGAAGGAAGGAGTGGGAGAGGACACAGGAGGTAGATGAAAGAAAGCCACGTTACAGAAGCCAAAATAACCTGGCCAAAAAGCAAACGGAATTGCTGAACAAAGCAAGGTCCTCCCCTCCGCTACTGTCAAAGACGAAAGCAAGGAAAACCCCTCAGGTAGAGCTGGGTAATGCTTTTCAATCTGTGCTGCTGCTGCTGCTGAAAAGTCAGCTCAGAGAACTAAGAAAAGCAAAAGGACTGTTATGAAGAGGCTTAACTTTGCTAAGCAAGGACCTGCTTCTCCCCCAGACAATATTGTGGGGTGTGCACAGGAAAGGCTGGATGGCAGTGCCGTGGGAGAGCACTGTGATGGGAGAGCACTGTGATGGGAGAGCACTGTGATGGGAGAGCACTGTGATGGGAGAGCACTGTGATGGGAGAGCACTGTGATGGGAGAGCACTGTGATGGGAGAGCACTGCCATGGGAGAGCACTGCCATGGGAGAGCACTGCCATGGGAGAGCACCGCCACGGGAGAGCACCGCCACGGGAGAGCACTGCCACGGGACAGCACTGCCACGGGAGAGCACTGCCATGGGAGAGCACTGCCATGGGAGAGCACTGCCACGGGAGAGCACTGCCATGGGAGAGCACTGCCATGGGAGAGCACTGCCACGGGAGAGCACTGCCACGTGTTCTCTCCAAATAACCCAGAGCCGCTTTTCACTGAGCGTCAGGGTCAGATTTAAACTCAACATCTGCTTTTCTATGTAATCCCTTAGGAAACAGGGACTTCTAACCAACCTCACACCATCACCAAGAGCCCTTCAGCATCAGAATTCTATAGATCTGTTACTAAAAGTTGTGTTGCTTGTTTTTCAGTATTTTAAGTGTTTAAAGCCTAATAACAATTTATACTCATGAAAGACACGAGTGTATAAAACACACATGTGACTCTGTGTATACATTTCAATCTTGCCATAGGACCAAATCCAACTGCTGCTCACCCAACACATTTGAAGTCTGTGTGCCCGATTTAGCCAGGACTGTCCAACCCTAATTGATCCATTCAGCATTGCTGAATAATAAAATACAACAGTATGAAGCTCTCCTGTTGTCTCTTTTCTCAGAAAAACACAAAAAATAGAGATGTGGATCTTTCACCTTGAAATCAATACTTTGTTAAGCAAATGCTGCTTTTTTTTATAACAAACTGTCCATGAAAATGTCATACCACACTGTAAATTTTGTTGAAATGGTTTGAGCAGAAATTCTAATGTTGATACACAATGTCAAGAGCTTGCTGTAAGTACCCAGAGGTTGAGTTCATACCCCAGAGCAAGGAAAGCATTTTACAAGTGTCTAATCCAGTATCTGTCCAGCTATAACTTCAAATATTTCTACTGTTAAACATGTTTTGTCAAATGTTACCAAGGTCATTTAAAAAAAAAAAATTAGTAGTAACAGTGGTAACTACGCAATGATTTCACAACTCCAATAGTGATAAGAAAAGCCCAGAACTCACATCATGGATAAGTGTTTCCCCTATCAGCATTCCAAAGATATCTGTGAAGGTGACAGGCTGCCCTGAACTCTTCTTATTCCACAGGGCTTCGATGTAGCGCTTGACTTTCTGAGGAGTGAGCAGCAGGAGGGGGTTGTGACTCACAGAGTTCATCAGTTCTTCATTGATCTCCTTTGGGCCCTTTGCTGGAAAATCTGGGTGTGAATACAAAGTTGACATGTACCTACAAGGGAAAACAGGCCACGTATCAAACCTGCTTCAGTGGCAGTTGCCTGAAAGCCACAATAAATGCACAAATAATTGGACACAATTACTGATCAAATCAGGTTAATTTACTTACCATTTATACAGTAAATTGTCCTTTCCTTTTTCTCCAGGCACAGAAAGCTAAACTATTTGTTCTACATGTAAGCATACAATCCAATACCCAGCATACATTTCCATATGTGTATGACGGAAATGACTCGAGTGTCCTCATTTTTCTGCTTACGGGATAACAGAAAGGATCACCCTAAGCTGAAGAAGGAGCTCCTCAAGTCAGCACACCTAAGTTTGGCAGGCTGGAGGTCCCAGAAGTAGACACACACAGTTCTTTCACTGTAAGATGTCCCTCTCCTGTTCACTACCGCTATCCAAAAATTCCTAAAATATATCACAGAATCCTGGAATGGTTTGGGTTCAAAGGGACCTTGAAGCTCATCCAGTCCCACCCCTGCCATGGGCAGGGACACCTTCCACTAGCCCAGGTTGCTCCAAGCCCCGTCCAGCCTGGCCTTGGATACTTCCAGGGATCCAGGGGCAGCCACAGCTTCTCTGGGCAACCTGGGCCAGGGCCTCCCCACCCTCACAGCCAAGAATCCCTTCCCAATCTCCCATCTCTCCCTGCCCTCTGGCAGTGGGAAGCCATTCCCTGCGTCCTGTCCATCCCTCCCTCCCTTGTCAATAGTCTCTCTCCATCTTTCTTGGAGCCCCTTCAGGCCCTGTAAGGCCACAGTGAGGTCACCCCAAAGCTTCTCCTCTCCAGGCTGAACAATCCCAACTCTCCCCCCTTTCCTCCCAGCAGAGCTGCTCCAGCCCTCTGCTCATCTTGGGGCCTCCTCTGGACTCTCTCCAGCAGCTCCATGTCCTCCCTGTGCTGTTCCCAGGGCTGGAGCAGCTCTGCAGGGGGGTCTCCCCTGAGGGGCAGAGGATCAGAATCCCCCCCTGCCCTGCTGCCCACGCTGGGGGATCAGCCCAGGACCTGAGGGCATTCAGGGCTGCAATACTGCACCGCTTTCAAGGATCTGGATGCTTTCAGAACAGGCTGAGGCACAGTAAGTACAACCTGTGCAGAGAGTTAATTGACTGCGAGGATTCAGAAGAAACCTATCAGGCCAATCTTGATTTTGTTACTGAGAAACAAGTTTAGTTTACTCAAAAACAAAGTTTAGCCACATGTGCAAGAAAGCCTGGCTTTCACTTGGTTGGATTAAGCAACAGCAAGACTCAAGATAGGCTGTCCTAATCTCCCAGAGGCTGATTTACGATTATTTACTCAATGACCTGGCTCAGGTACACATCCCATACTGCAGGCACAGCTCAGACAACACACAGAGGCAGCCTGGCCCTGGGGTCACTGCCCAGCAGTTTATCTGTCCCACGTGTGATGCAAGAACTTGACTCAGGATTCTGGCACAGGCTCCAAATCTGACCATGCACGTCAGCTCCTGGGTGCAACAACAGCAGCAGCTTCCATGGCAGCAGGGAAAGGGAAGTGCAGGATGGAGAATCAGCACAAGGTTGAAGAGAGATGGCAGAAACACTCAGGGAGGTCAATGCATTGCTCCAAGGTTAGGCATGTAGCTGAGGGGACAAGCAAAAACCTGCCTCTCCTGCCAGGAAAGGAATTCTCCACCCTTCAGGAAAGAAAAGAGAAGAGCATTAGTCCCAAGCAATAGACTGCATGGGAAAAAAAAAGGAAAAGGGAGTGTCAAAGCGTCAATTTATTTATTCATCAAGCAAGGAAAGGCTGAAGGGGTGACATCAGACAGCAAAAGCAAATTTGTTCAAATACAACAGTTTCCAAAATCTGTTTCTGACTGAAGCAGTTCAGGTAATCTATTCTAACACAGATTTTATAGGTTTACATTAGATCAGCTACATCTTCTCAACTGGGTTTCTCAAAAGAGACCTCTGAGCCAGCAGGCTGACGTCTGTTCAGAGTATGGACTACAAACCCTTCCCTACAAACACAGTCCATGTTTCTCACACTCCATTGCTCTTCAGCCAGCCAGATGATGTCTTCTGCTTTTCACAACTCTGAACAAAGTACATCCAGGCCTCTCAATGGACAGTGATAAATCTGCCCCCACCACCAGTGATAGAAATCCCAGATTCAGGGATGCCAACCTTTTATGGTCCAATCTGAATGAGAAACTTACTCTAGTTCATAGACACTCCTGGCATTTCAAGACCTCCTGGCATTCTGAAAGCTTCCATGTAGTCTGGAATTGGGGAAGTAACCTCTAAACAATGGAAAATAACTGACAAAAAACCCCACACAAGGAATAGGACTGCTCATTATCTCTTTCAAAGAAGTTAGTAAGTCTTGAGGTTAGAATGTGTGGAACCAAAATTCAGGTGCTTCCTTAGAGTTAAAGCAGGGGATAAAACTCATCCCAGGTAGATTCCCTGCTCACTTACACTTCGCTATTCCAACAAAACCCTTTTCCTCTCAAAGAAAAGAGATATTCACATAACCTTACAATTTAGGACCCTCGAGGTCTCTACTCCAACCTCCTGCTCAATCCAGAGCCACCTTAAGTCAGCTCAGGTTGCTCAGGGCTTTGTTCAGTCAAGTTCTACTTTTGTATGAGCATCCCCTGAGTCAGACAGAGAGAGGATGACACCAAACCCAGCCTAGTCAAGTCAGAATGGGTCAACATATTCCAGTGCTTGGACACTCACTAAAAAATGGATTTCCTAATGTTAATCAATTTACTCCTTGTCCTTCCTCCATGTGTCTCCAAAAAGAGTTTGTCTACTTTACAGCTCATCAGGAAGCTGAAGACAACAGTGAGATCTCCCCCCACCACTACCCTTGCCTTAAATCCAGCTGCCTCACTTCCTCACATGCTCTAGTCCCCTAATTGCCTCAGTGGTACTCTCACGGAATCGATCCAGTTTTTCAATACCTTTCTTGTACTAGGTGGCCCTAAACTGGATTGGGATGCAGCTCCAGTTTTCAAACTGGTACAGTTACGATAAAATCCTGTTTTGTGACATTTGGGACCCATTCGACACATATTTTTGCCTTAAAAAGTTCAAAATCTTATTAGGATGCAAAATCCTCTACTGCAAACTGGTCCAGCGACATTAAAACCAAGTTTTATAGCTAGACAAAAAGAAGTCTGCCATTTTTCACTGAATGAAAAAAGTGTGATGTTACGGAGTTGAAACCGAATTTGTCAGATGTCTTTGGCTGATGAAAATGACACACCTTTTAAATATGTTACATCATTTCAGCTCAGAAGCATCCAAAGAAATAGTTTCAATGTTTGTAATAAGATGCTTGTAGTAAGTGTAATTTGGGATGGTTTTTCAAGAGCCAAGAAGGCAAAATGCAACAGGTTCATAGCACTGGGCAGGGAGAAGAGAAACCGTCTCACTCACGAGTGGTTAAGGCAGACAGAATTCGAGGGTTGAAAGCATTTTGCTGCCTGCAGGCCCCTTTCACACACTGACACCACTCTGATCTTCTCCTGTGGATGTTATTCCTGTTACTGGGCTGCAGCACCCCCTGAGTCAGACACAAGGACACCATACCTACCTCATTAGGGCAGCCTGATTGAGGCATCGGGGAAGATCTTCACTCCCATCTAACTAAAAACCAATGTAATTTCTAAATTAAACAGTGACAATGGGTGTGAGACAAGGCAATCCATAGTGGGATGCTCTGAAGTACGGCAGTCAGGTCCAAGAAAACTCACATTCTCAGGAAACTCACTAAGAAGAGGACTACTGGGTCTGAAATGGAGCAAAAGATCTTTCAGAGAAGCTCTGAAAAGCCCTCCCAAAGTATACAATCCATGTTGGATTGATTGAGTCATCAGCTTCAAATCATAAGGGATGTTTTCCCCACATTTCATCAGGAAAAAGAAACAACATACAAAATATACTTTGGGTTTGTTCCAACAGCTTGAATTCCTAATCTTTTGGTTATGGAGATGAATGAATCAGCTACACACTCCTAGCACATGCAGTATTGGGGGTTGATATAGAAATGTGGGTGTGTATGTGTGGCACCTCTTTCCATCCATTCCTGCTCTCAAAGCTTTGAAGATCATCTGGATCCTGAGATGGCCTCACCCTTCAAGGCATTCTGAAACACCTCCACACTTCAGAGAATCCCAGACTAGTGTGGGTTGGAAAGGACTTTAAAGACCATCTCACTCTGCCCCCTGCCATGGGCAGGGACACCTTCCACTAGCCCAGGTTGCTCCAAGCCCCGTCCAACCCAGCCTTGAACAACTTCCAGGGATGGGGCAGCCACAGTTTCTCTGGGCAACCTGTGCCAGGGCCTCCCCACCCTCACAGGGAGGAATTTCTCCCCAGTATCCCACCTAACCCTACTCTGTGTCAGTGACCTGCCCCACTGCCCCACTCTGCTGCAAGAGAGCTGTGTCTGTATCTCTTTTCCACACTCACAGTGCATGTTTAGAATTTGCTGTTGATTTTAACCACAGAAATAAGTCACCATAAGTCATGAAAATTCATTCTTGAACCTCCTGAAGAAAACCTGAAGCAAACCAAAAGCCCTTACCAGGTGGATCCAGAGAGCCCAGCAATGTAAGTGGCACAGTCCAAAACTCCTGATTCATAAAGTGCCTTCATGACTCCAGCAAAGCCCACCATGGCACGAAATCCACCTCCCGAGCCCAGGATCGCTATGACCGGGACCTGCAGAGAGGAGAGCAGCAGGGTATCACCACAGCAGTTCCTATAAATACTTCCAAGTGTTAAATAAACATTATATGCCACAGAATCACAGAATGTCCTGAGCTGGAAGGGACCCACAAGGATCATCCAGTCCAGCTCCTGGCCCTGCACAGACACCTCAACAACCCTCAGGGCATTGTCCAAACCCTCCTGGAGCTCTGGCAGCCTTGGGGCTGTGCCCACTGCCCTGAGGAGCCTGGTCAGTGCCAACCACCCTCTGGGGAAGAACCTTGTCCTGAGATCCAACCTGACCCTGCCCTGACACAGCTCCAGCCCTTCCCTGGGTGCTGTCCCTGGTCACACAGAGCAGAGATCAGAGCTGCCCCTCCGGAGGAGCTGCAGCCCTGCTGAGCTCTGCCCTCAGTCTCTTCTCCAGCTGAAGAAGCCAAGTGCCCTCATCTGCTCCTCCTATGGCCCCTCCAGACCCTCCACCATCTCCATGTCCCTTCACTGGACACTCCCCAACAGCTTTAGATCTCTCCTAACCTGTGGCACCCACAAGTGCACACAGTCCCTGATGGGAGGCCACACCATGAATCTGTATGTCATTTACTCACAGCCCCTTCTGCTTCCCAAATTGCTGGACGACAGGAGCACTCTTGGACTGAAGTATGGGATGAGAGCTCTGCTGATCCTGAGCAAGAGGAGCCAGGAACCAGCCAGCAGCATGGGAGGTTCTGCCAAGCTGGAGAAGTCCGAGAGGGGCAGAGCAGACTCCCTTCCGCCTTCCTCCTTATCTTGTACCAGTAGCACCCAGGAGGTGCAAACACAAGCGGGGGAGACCCTGAGAAGATGAGAGGGGCTTTGCCCCTCTTGGAGCAAGAAGGAGGGGCACAGGTACCCAAGGCTGCAGCCTGAGGACTTGGTCTTTCTACTGTGGAAGAGCAGTGGCTCAAGCAGATGCTGTCAGGCTCAAGTGGTGACACCAGTGAGACCCTGGGCTTCCTGGCCATGAAGCCTAGTTTGCTGATGGAGGTGATCCATGGGAAAATAAAGAATCCACCTGACCAAAGTGAAGAACACCTTCATGAAGAGACTTGGCTAATTTACTGAGGAAGATTTTAGACATCAGGATGTGACCAGAGACACTTCTTTTGGGGAATATCTGAGTCATGGTCAGAAAGAAAATATCATGAGGGATTTGTACCTGTCAGATTCAGACTGCGAGATGAAGTGGTTTTCTCTGAAAACCAGAAGTTATCTCCTGATCTGCCTGGGGTCCTCACAAGAGGGATTTTAATACCTGCTGAAAGGGGAAATCCCCCTGGGCAGACCCCCTCCTACTTAGGTTCCTCACAGGCACACCGGCATGCATGGCAATGCCTGATTCTTCTGGTCAAGGAGTAAAATACATGGTGAGAGTCAAGTACTGTCATTCTGACCCTCCTTAGCTTCCTGTCTGCTGCCAAAACATATGGAATTTCCAGTTCAGTTCACTTGTGCAGCTTTGTGGCACTGCTTCAGACCTTAAAAATACTACCTACAAATTAAGTGAATAACCACATCAGGTCTCAGCATCAGTAAGTTGTAGCCCCCACAATGCCCTTTTACTTACAACTCTAATTGCCTGGTATCTGAAGAATTAGAATTTATTTGAAGAAGTCATCACTTGTAGCAAGAATTCTAAACCAAAACATAGTCAGAATTTCTTTAGAATGTCTGTCCTTCTTATCCATAATCCAAAATAGAGAATTCAGTTATTAAATAAGCTATCTGGTTACAAGACCAGAGAAATTTTTAAAGCAATTCTAATACCAGCTTTAACCCAATTCATATCTTTGTGACAGAGCCAAAAGCAGTAAAAGTTACTAATCAGAAACAGAAGAGAGACAAATATTATTTTGGTCAGGAGTTTAAAAAGACATTTTATAATGAAACATCTGATATTACTACATAGCATGAAGACAGTTTCAAATTTACCACGACCTTGCAGAAACTACCAGAGAGGTAATAGGAATTTATGTGGATCTGTACAACTCCTCAGGTACCAGGAGAGAGACAAGCAGATACAGTGACACCAGATTAAAAAACGTATCTACAGGGGGTTATTTTCTGCTTCTTTCCTTTTTACTTCCCAGCCTGACTCCAAGGGTGTTCCCTTCCACTGTACAGTTTCCCCAAGTATCTAAAAAGAAGGAAAATCAAACAAAAATTCACTTGCCCACTATCACGTGTTTTGGCCTAAGCAAAGGGCCCATCTGGTTCCCAGTTTCCAAAACCCAGAAGAATTTTCCACTCTTCAGTGGTAATAAAGTAACAACCTCTTGGTGGTTACTAAGCATTAAAAGAATTGCACAGCTAGGCAGAAAGGCCCTATCTGATCAAACTGGTAAGCTGTCAAAAATCTCCCTGAAAGGCAATTTAAGGTGCCAATAGATGGGATTAGTTATAAGAAAAGATCCATGTGACTCCTGAGTTCTGGCCCTTTCTGCAGACTCCACACTCCAAGCCATGACACTCCCTGGAGACTGACAACGCACTGTCATGAGGACATGACCATGAACAACAACCAAGGAAGTCGAGAGGCTTCCATTCCCCCAAAGCTGCTTATTCTTGATGCAGTACTATTATGTGATCACCCTCATAAGTGTCAGTAGCAGAAACCACAGGTATTCCCTGGCACCAGCACTCATCATGACGCTCCAGAGATAAATATCAATCCAAAAAATGACAAAGCACAGGTAAGGATTTAGGATGTGCCTGTTTTGTTAAGGCAACACCCCATTAGTGGAGCAGCTGCTTTGAACAGAGGAGCAGAGTCAGTAATGACACCTTTAATAATGCACCTTAGGCTCTGAAAGCTCTTTACAACCACTGCCCGCTCAACCTGACCAGACACATCCCAGCAGGATGGAGACGTTGGTTTGCAGGTGCAAGCCAGGAAAAAGTATGTGAGAGCACTTCCAAAGCACCACTGCTCAGCCACTCTGCTCATGGGTGAAGTGGCACAGAGGGGAAGTCTGAGTGTCCTTCAGGATGCAGAGAAATCCGTTATGGAGATGAGCAATGAACGGAGAGGAGAGTCACCAACATCCTGACTGCAAACACTTCCTGTAAGCTGGATCCACAGGAATTCTGGGCACCACAGAGCCCTGCAGGAGGGTCGATATACCAAGGGGGATGTGAACCAAAGAACCATCACAGAACTGTTAAGGTAGAAGAAGACCTCTAAGAATATCACATCCAACTGTCAGCCCAGCATCACCACCACGTTCACCACTAGCCCATGTCCTCAAGTGCCACATCCATATGGTTTTTGAACACTTCCAGGGATGGGGACTCCACCCCCTCCCTGGGCAGCCCCTGCCAATACCTGAACACCCTTTCCAGCAAGAAATTTTCCCCAATATCCAACCTAACCCTCCCCTGGCCCAGCTGGAGGCCGTTCCCTCTCCTCCTGTCCCTGTTCCCTGGGAGCAGAGCCTGACCCCCCCCGGCTCCCCCCTCCTGTCAGGGAGTTGCAGAGCCAGAAGGTCCCCCCTGAGCCTCCTTTGCTCCAGGCTGAGCCCCCCAGTACGCTTGGGCTTTGCACAGTAAATAAAACTTTTAAATGAGGAAAACAAATAACTGAAGTATCTACTGCACATTTAATTCATTTATTTCAGCCTACTGAATAATGCTGACTTACAGCGTAAGTCAAGTGATGGAGGTTCAGCGTCCTTTCCTGCTTTGCAGAGGAAACAGGCAGGTTTGTTTAAGGGCATGAAATGGTAAAATTTGAAATCAAATACACCAATCCCACAAGTTGCCCTCTAGGACAAATAGGGCAGAGGCAGGGGACACAGCTGCAGCCAGAGCACACAGGGCAAAGAACCAGGGAGCCACCTCACAACTGAAGAAGGGAGAAAAGAGAGGATACCAAGGCACCCACACTCCTCCACAGACATGAACCCCAAGTCCTTTGTAGAGAACCAGTGAAACTGGGGCAGAGGTACTAAATCCAAACCAAAAGGGTAAGTGACTCATATGAAAGTGATGCCGTGAGTCAACAGCAAAAAAGGGAACTGAATTCAAGAGTGTTGGAGACAAAAGCCCAATGCTCTAATCCCTGGCCACACCACCACCCTCCATTCTCCATGGCTGTGCTCTTCTCTGAACCACCAGAACCCCCGTTTCCTAAAGCTGGTCTGCACAGCACAGTGCTGAGGGACACAACAAGTGCTGAGCAAAGCAACTCAGATATCCTCCAAACACACTCCACTGAAGATTTGAACAACACTAAGTGTTTTGTCAATACATCTGTACTGGTTGGGATCCAGGGGACAATGTACTGTGAGGACTGGCTGAGCACCATACACAGAAGCATCAAAACGTGGAATGGTGTGGGTTGAGAGGGACCTGAAAGCCCATCCAGTCCCACCCCCTGCCATGGGCAGGGACACCTTCCACCAGCCCAGGTTGCTCCAAGCCCCGTCCAGCCTGGCCTTGGACACTTCCAGGGATCCAGGGGCAGCCACAGCTTCTCTGGGCAACCCGCACCAGCACCTCCCCACTCTCACAGGGCAGGATTCCTTCCCAATATCCCATCTAACCCTGCCCTCCTTCAGCTTTATCACTCCAGGCCCTTGTACAGCTCCACTTCAATTGACAGGTGCTGACTGCTCCATCACCAAACTGGGCAGCAAAATGGCAAGCATTGGGAAACAACTTATGTTTTGAGAAAAGCAAGCCCTGAAAAATGCATCTCAATCTTATCTTCCCGTAATGGAGCAAAAAAGCTAAACCATATTAAATGTTGCTTTGGGAATGAGTGATGCAGATATTTTTATCAAAATGCCCTGGAAACACAGTGCATAAAATCTGAATGCCTGTGGTGGAAAAGAACTGCCATAGGGCATACAAATGATTATTAAAAAAATTGTTCTGCAAATCCAGACACAGAGAGCTGTGTGATTTCTTTAAATGATTATGGTATTTTTAGAAAACTGCTCAAAGCAAGAAAAATTATAAAAATAAACTGAGCAATAACACAGGTATGAGAAATCTCCTCCTCTGTGTTTGCAGAATGTGCCTCAGGATTAAGTAAGGAAATTCGGAACTAATCACTTCCCCATCCAGGGATGTCTAATTAATTCAGAAGTATTAAAGTTACTCAGCATCCCTGCAAGGCACACATGGGGCTACTCACTGACGAAGCAACTTGGGTGAACTTTGAATAAGTGCCTTGTTTAAGATTCATCCAGACTCACAGACAGCTAAGACTACTCAATATGTCTCCTGACTTCACGTTGAGACTTCAAACATCCCATAAATCCTACTGCTATCTTCCACATGTAGCAATAAAAGTAAAACTACAGTTTAATTTGAACAAAAAGAGGTTTTTTCATTGCTAGAAGCAGTTAAAAATTCTGACAAGTCAGCTTAGAAATACAGGCTTGGCATTTGAAAAATGGAGGATCCCATCGCCTCAGTCCTTCCTGGGGTTGATAAACTTACAATTACTGTCTGGGAAGATGCAGTTTAACTGATAAAACTTCAGTATTGGAGGCAGTGAGGGATACCAAGGGAGGATGAGCACAAAAAGAACATGAAATCTTACTTGGCCTTTACAATAATTCCCACACATCACCTGAGGCCCTGAGTATCCCCCCAGTTCTAACTGGATCCTGGCAGAATATCCACATCCTTTCTGAGAAAGGGACTATTCTGCTGCAGAATAGACCAGTGTCACATTGACAAATACCTACTCTGGTAAGATCTGGATGTGTTCAGATAAAAATAACTGAAGTGAAAATTAAGAAACCTTGAAAATGTTCCTTCACAATACCATTTATCTCACTACAAATAAAATATGTCCAATACTTGTTAAATTCTTTCATCTTCCTCAGAAAGCTCACGCAAGCACATTTCACAAAGCAAGACAGAACTGGCAGTTCAAAAGTATACAACAATAAAACATTTACCACCTGCTCAAAACTTCAGAGAAATGTAAAAGGAATTCTTCAGTGTTGGCTGCAAGAGACTGTCACATTCTGCTTATGAATGTGACACATGAATTAATGAATTAATCAACCCAATGATTAATGAATTAATCAATCCAAATTAATTCATGGACTGTTCATTGCTTGACATGCCCCACATACACACACTGTTCCCATCACAATTCTGGGAGCAGAGCAAGGAAGAAAGAGGAGGATGGAAAAGATGCTATAAAATCAGTGGATCTCTACCAGGTGTCTCCTTAATTAGCTCTAAATAATGCAGTGTTTTAAGAAATCACTGAAAACATCAGCAGGGTCTGGCACCCTCCCCCTCTACTGTGATGTGAGGCCCTGGCCCAGGTTGCCCAGAGAAGCTGTGGCTGCCCCTGGATCCCTGGAAGTGTCCAAGGCCAGGTTGGACAGGGCTTGGAGCAACCTGGGCCAGTGGAAGGTGTCCCTGCCCAGGGCAGGGGGTGGAGCAAGAGGAGCATAAAGGTCCCTTTGAACCCAAACCATTCTGGGATTCTCTAAGTCTCTAATGTGACCCAAGCCACCATCAGTCCATCAAGATCTGTTGGCTTCATTTCCTCTTGGCTTGGTACAGAGCACCAGTGTGCTCTTATTAAAGCTGCACTTCCTCATGTTATCAAAGAAATAAACCTCATAATCCTAATCCAATAAAACGGGCTAAAAGAAAAGAAGAAAGACAGAGAATAAAACAATTTCTAAGCTGATTCTAAAATTAAAACAGCTCATTTCCTGCCTAATCTTTTAACATGAAGGTCATAGAGCACAGGTTGGGTATTGAGCATGCAGGGGCAGATTTTGCCTTGGGTGAGTGCCCACAGCCATCCCAGGCTTCTGGAGCAGCAGGTATTTCACACACCCTCGAGGCATTTTGCATATGGCAATCTCCCATCAGAGCCAACACCTTCACAAGGCATGGAATTCAAATGGGAAAAGTTAGAGCAGTTTGTTTAAGGCGCCAGTGTAAATGAATCACAGAATCTCAGAATGGTTTGGGTTGGAAGGGACCTTAAAGCCCATCCAGTCCCACCCCCTGCCATGGGCAGGGACACCTTCCACCAGCCCAGGTTGCTCCAAGCCCCGTCCAACCTGGCCTTGGACACTTCCAGGGATCCAGGGGCAGCCACAGCTTCTCTGGGCAACCTGTGCCAGGGCCTCACTACCCTCCCAGGGAAGGATTTCTTCCCAATATCCCATTTAAATCTGATTTTTTAGTTTAAAACTATTCCCCCTTGTCCTTAAACATTAACCTATAAATTTAGAGCCAAGAAAAAAATTACTGTCCAGCCTAAATGCTGTATGTTCATAGAAGAAAAAGAGGTTTTTTCACTTCTATAACTTATCTTCACGTCAAGCCCTTCCACCTCACACACCTCAGTCACTCCTCTGAAAGGCAAATGCAGCATTCCAAAGGTGATGCTAAACTTGGTGTGAACTCTCCAGACTTACATCACGGGAAGTGGTCAAGTTCTTGCTGCTTTCCTCTCCTAGGAATGATTTCATGCTGTGCATGATGTTATCCCTCCTCTGCTGCCGAAATTTCTTCTCCTCATCGCATAGGGCCATGCTGAACCGGAGATCTGTGGAAGAGCTGGTTTGCAAAAGAGACAGGCTTTAACAAGAGGCATAATTCCAAAAAAGAATTCCAAGTATCACCCTGGGAAACGGGTGGAAATAGGCAGAAATTCCTTATTAAATTTAATAAGATGAAATAAATTATATTATTCATGTAACACGATTGCTCAGCTGTTTCCATGGAGTGATGGATGCAAAGTACAATGGAATACCGTGTCTTTAACATATGAATTTTATATAGAACTCATTAAAAAACAAGTAACTCAACTACAGCAAGTGAATTCACCACTCACATACAATTATAAAGCTACAGCACAAATCGTACTGGCAGGTCACAGGAAAAACACAGCCCTTTTCCCCAGGGTCTTCCCCACACTGTGGTCTCACACACGTGCACAGGGCTGTGCAAGGACCTCAATGCTGTATTTAAATAAAGCTGCAGCTTCAGCTCCCGCTTCCCATTTCAGGTATCAAGGCAGGATGAACAGTTGGTCACCCCATTTGGACCAGTTAACTCCTCACTGAGCCTGTGTCACTCCAAGGCTTTGAACCCAGTCACCTCCCAGCAGAGGAGAGTGTAAAAACCCTCCCGGTATCCCCCTCATTGAACCTCCCATCCTTGTAATCGTAAAATCCCAGAATATGCTGAGCTGGAAAGGACCCACAAGGACCATCCAGTGCAACCCCTGGCCCTGCACAGACACCCCAACAATCCCACCCTGTCCCTCAGAGCATTGTCCAAACCCTCCTGGAGCTCTGGCAGCCTTGGGGCTGTGCCCACTGCCCTGGGGAGCCTGGTCAGTGCCAACCACCCTTTGGGGAAGAACCTTGTGCTGAGATCCAACCTGACCCTGCCCTGACACAGCTCCAGCCATTCCCTGGGCCCTGTCACCGCTGACACACAGAGCAGAGATTGGAGCTGCCCTCAGGAGGAAGCTGCAGACCCTGATTTACCCCTATTTACTACGCTAATTATTAGTCCTATTAGTTTTACTATTTAATAAGACAAGCTAAAAATGCTTGCTGTGCCTCCTTTGGCACATCAGGTGCACTAAGCATCTGTCCAGTTCTTTATGAAAAACATAAAACAGTGAAATGGGTCCATTTAGGCTCAGATTCGTCAGACTTGTAAAAAACTTACGTAAAAAAAGTAACAGGATTAAGAAAAAGAGGGAAAAAGGCTGCCTAGAAGCAACTCTCCATGAAGATCTATATGATACTCTGACTCCAGTCTCCATGTACATCAGAATAGCAGCAGAACTGGATCAGACCCTTCAGTTTAACATATTCCAAAGCCTAAGAGCAAACGGAACCAAGCATCTTCTGCCTATTTAATGTCAGAGATAAGAAGTATCAGTAATGTTCAAAGCCTGGATGGTTTAGGGGTGGTCTCAAGGCCCACCCACATCTGTATCTTTCCTCGCACAAAACAGTGAGCAGAAATTATCCCTGGGGGATGTTTGTTAATCTCCAGAGTCATTAGGAAAGAGGTCAGTGCTCACAGATGACTATAAATAGCAGTGCTGCTATTTACAGTCACACATAAATAAATGATTCTTTAAATGCCTTGCTCTCAGAAGTTAATTTTTAGACTTAAAATATATTTTTCTGATTATGTCTCAATGTGATTTTTGATCTTTCACCCAGATAGGTGAAGAAAGATGGACAGAGACAGCTGGAGAGGGGGAAAAAAAGGGAAAAATAAAGGTAGGCATCTGCTGAGCCTTACATGTGGTGAAATCCTGGCCCTAAATCTTCACCTTTGCCTTCAGCACCATGTGGTATCAACACTGAAACACAATTTAGGGGCAGGTCTGATAGGAGCAGCCATATATGCTGGAAGTTCACATGGGATGCAAAGGTCCCATAGAAGGCAGAACAACGAGGATAAAGCTGAACCTGAGGTCTGTGGGTTTATGAGAGAAAAAGCCCTTGAGAAGAAAGGCATTTAACAGAAACCAGGGTGAGAGATTCCCACAGGATGGCCTTGGGCCTGCAAACATTTGGAAAGGTCACACCTATCAGTCCAAATAATGGTGTTTAGCCAATGACAGAACTACAGTGTGAAAATAAACCTGGTTTAAAATCTCCTCACTTTTACTTGGTATTTCTATGCTAAAACAAGGAGGTTTTGCCCTCTATCTAACATGTTTTTAAGAAAAGCACACCAGGCACATGTTGGGGTTGTCCTGTGCAGGGCCAGGAGCTAGACTTTGATGATCCTGTGGGTCCCCTCCAACTCTGGATATCCAGGATTCTCTGAAAATTCTAATGAACAGATTAAAATAAAAAATACCTTGACTGCTGACACTTCTCTTTTTAAATAGGAGATACTCACCATACTTCAAGAGACAATTCCAAAGTCATTTCTGTGACCTAAACAAAAAAGATTTAAATATGGTTACACTACTTAGAGTTAAAAAATACAAACACACCTGGAACATAATCTATTGTCATCAGAATACTCCTTTAAATCACTTTTTTAAAAGGGAGGATATTTCTGACATACATGAACGAGTTCCTTCTCTATGGATTTTTTTTGAAGTGCACAATGTGATTCCAAAACACACCACTAGCACTGAATAGAGAGGAAAATGTTGCTCAGGTGCTGACTTCCATTCAGCAGATCCCACTGCCTTGCCTTTCTTCCACTGATGATCCCTGACTGAGCTATTCATCTTCGGCCTGAAGGGATCTAATTCTCTTCACCCACTTGTGATCCTTTGTTTTTCCTGCCACGTCTTTCCCAGTTCCCTGAGCAAACTTCAAACTGAGCCTCTTACCGAAACCCAGAGCTGTGAGGGCTCTGTGTTCCACCTGAGCCACCAAGTGCCTTTCCACAGGCAAATAAGCTTCAATTATCCATTAGACAGATTGCAGACAAGTTTCTGAAAGATGCAGTTAAGTGTCACTACATAATAGTAAGTGCATCACTACATAATGACTTCACTTGCAAACCACAAGCTATGGCTTGGTCTGCTCTGCCTTTCACACAGCACTTCAAGGGGTTGCCTGCAGGCAAAAGGTTAAAAAATTATTATTAAAGCCTGTTAGGCATGATCCAAGAGTAGGAGCTGCTAGAATTAAGACAGAATGGAGAGGTGTTTTCACCTCTCTGAGCTGCTTCCTATGCAGCAGCCACCCCAGTGCAGCCTTGTAATAACAGATTCAGTGTCTAATTTCACTGTCCTCCAGCTCTACATGCATTATCCTTCTTGTTTGTGGCACGTAATCACCAGGAACAGAGCTAGAACCCCTCAGACTGAACATCTGCATGACACTCAGAGAAGTGAAGGGTCTGGAAGTGCAAAGTTGCCTCTGGCTCCCACATCCCACCAACCTGCCCAAGGGCCAAGGAACGACCTGAAATGGGAATTGCAAATCAACAGGGAGGTGGAAGAAAGAAGAGACAAAGGAATAACAAAGGGAGGACACGAAGGAACAGAGTGAAGAGTCATTTAGGAATCACTTCAAAGGCAGGGTAACAATTACATTATTCCCCCATCTGACGTTACTAAGTTAGAAAGCACTCAGGAACCACACAGTGACCCAATGCTTAAAAAATATGTATGAAACAAACCCTTGGAGGGAAACATTCCAATGGGGAATATCATGCCATTTTGTATACCTTATACAGACAGGCACAGAAATCTCAGGAATACACGTTATGTATTCATTGCCTCCATCAGGCTCAATCTGACTTCATGTTCCCTTACTATCTGCTTCTAAATTTCAGAGTTTGTTTGGCTTTTCTACACTGTTTTTTCCCTCTAAAACTCTCTACCAACGCTGATGAGAAGTTAAAGCCTGTGTGTAATGTGGGAAGCCCTTGTATTACTGGAATGAGTTTTGTAAACTGTGTTTTCAAAATGTATTCATCAGCTCTTTCTCACCACCTCACCTCATGCCTGGCAAAACCAGGGCCTGCACTCAGCCCACACTCTGCAAGTCCAGGAGTTACTGAAGCATTTAGTTAAACAAATGTGCAGAAACCTCAAAAAATGCGGCAATTTGAAAAAGTAGAAGGGTATCAAAATTCCAACCACCCTAAGGCTAAACCAAATTAAATGCTAAATCTTCTATATGAAACTCTCTGGTTTCCAATAAATAGGCCTTAAACCAGTTATTTGCTGTAAGCACACTTTTAAAGTTATGTCACACAGGAAAAAGCAGAGTAGTCACAAATCAAGACCTCTGACCATGTAATAAACCTCAGCCAAAAAGAGAAATGCAGACAGTATTTGAAAGGTGTCCCTGCCCATTGCAGTGGGTTGGAACTGGATGAACTTTAAGGTTCCTTCCAACCCAACCCATTCCATGATTTTAATACATGCAGAACAAGCTCAGTTCCACACAGATTTAACAACAATTTCCAGGAGTTACTGTGCAGGCAGACAATCCCTGTCAAAGTGATTCCATCTGGGCTGCAGACGTGTCTAAAGAGAATAATCCAATTCCTGTGCTGCTGCGTGTTAACCAGGGCTGTGTTACAACAAGCCACTCACAGAAAGTGAAACATGTAACAATAAAAGAATTCCTGACAGCTTTGTGGAAGCCACAGGCATCAGCAGGAGGGGCAATGCACTGAGCAGCAAACCCTGAGTAACCTCTTACACTAAGGCCACAAAACTAAACTGCATCCAGTGGGGAAGAAACTGGTTTAGCAAGAGAAAGTTTCAAACTAGGCTTTTAAAGAAGATTCTCTCAGCAGGGACATACAAAACAGTGGCATTGCTTTGCTCAATTCTTCTCTCAGCAGGGCTGTAAGAAGATAAATACAGCACCTTTAGGGTAACAGTGAATGCTTAGAAAACTTCAGACCTTTCAGCTTCAGAGCAGGGTACGCAGAGAAGAACCCTCACCCGAGATGTCTCTGTGTGCCCCCAAATATTCCGCTATTTCCTGACTGACAGGCTGCCACCCTTACCCCGTGCTATATCCTAATCCCTTCTGGAATCCATAAAATAGCTGCGTACTAAGAAAAACAATACATACATAGTACTGAGGGAGACTGACGGGATCAGAAACAGCCCTTGATCCCCTTCCCTCCAGGAATGAACATCAAGAGCAGGCCAAGTGTTTTCCTCACACTCCAACAAAAACGCTGTACATCCTGGTCTACACAACAGTTCAGGTGTTCTTTCAAGAACCTCCCACCCTGCACAGAGCTGCCCCAACAAAGGGAAAGCCATGAATGTTCCAACTTACATCATTGAAAGTCAACTGGACCTCCTTCTTTTCTCCCAGTTTCAGAGAAGAGATGGGAAATGTGGATGTGCCAAGAGTCTCATCCATAACGTAGTTGGCATCCATGAGAGTAACCTAGAAAAGACAGCTGGGTATTCAATTGTACTTCAGTGAATCCCTCCTTAATTCCATGAGAGTAAAAACAAAATTATATGGAAAAGGATTGGGCTTAACCCAACCCAGTCAATGCCCAGTGCCAACAGACATGTTCTTTAAAACAGGATAAACTCACGTCCAGTGCAGGTGGCACCTCCAAGGTATTCAACTGCCGGATTATCTACACCAGGATTATCTACAAAGGGTTTTCCATCCAAGCCCCTTTCTGTCAATAAATCTCACCAACTTTCTAATAATAACTGGCATAATAACTTCACATTCTACATATAAAACACACAATTACTTCAAATTTCCAGTTAATAAAATTTCCCTATAGAGAACCTTCCCTAGTTTTCAGCGTGATAGGTCAAAAACCAAACTTTTCACTGGAGGCAGAATCCACACATCCCAGCCTCAGATGTAGAGATCAAGATTTTTAGATAGAATCCATACAGAATATGCCAAGTTGGAAGGGACCCACAAGGATCATTGAATCCAACTCCTACATCCCAGCCTTGTGTGTACAGACCAAGATTTCTAGAGCACTGATCTGGCAAAGTGTGCAGCATTCCAAAAAACACAAAGCTTTTCTCTATATCCAGCCAGACCTTCAAGTCTCTTCTCCTCCTCTCCATGTCAGAGCACATACTTTCCAAAACGTGATAATCTCCAAAGATGTCTGTGGATACCACAGAGCACCATCCCATGCTTTTGCTCTAATCCATGTGGATCTAGGTCTAGCAGTCTGTTTTTCTCCACAGGGGCTGCCTTCCAAGTCCTCAAGTAAGATATTTAGAAAGAATTTCAAATTATCATTTCCACAGACTCTATTAAATGAGTTCTTCAGACTCATTTGACTTAAGGTTTTTTCCACTTTGTGGAATTATATCTTCTAAAATATCATACCTTTGTGGCTTGGATCATATCTTTCGCATTAAACAAAAGGAATCAAGATACAATTACTTGATGTTGCTACATCTGGGTTCAGCCTCTTCTCAGCTACAAAGAATCTTCTTCATCCTGTGCCACAAGCAACCCTTTGAAATGATGAACTGTATTTTAGGGCAGAACTTATTATTTTAATGGCATCTACATCCTGTTTCCTTGTAGAACTTGACTCTGCAATCCCTGAGCACTGTCTCTTAAAAGCAATCGAGAAACTTCTCAGTGGGATTTTGAAGAGCTTCAGAGGGAAAACTGCACTTGGGATAGAGTTAAAGGTGCAGATGAAAATAATCTATGGAGTCACAAGGATTGTGGAGTCTCTGTGAGCTTGGGAATTCACAAAGAGGTTTTGGGTGGGCAGGTGGCTTTACAGATTGGAATTCTGACGCTGCACTCCATGCAGAATCCAAAGTGTCTTGCCTACACATCGGCAGATCCATAATTTAACCATTATTACATGGTATCACCTGCTCTTTGCTGACCAGCAACAGCCTTTAGTTATTGTAAAGTTCCATTTCCAATTTCTGCTTACAATCAGTCTTGTTATGTTTGTGACTTCTTGGCTGGGCAGTGACCCAGCACTGCCCAGGCTGCCCAGGGAGGGGCTGGAGTCTCCTCCCTGGGGATATTCCAGACCCCTCTGGACACAATCCTGTGCCATGAGCTCTGGGATGGCCCTGCTGGAGCAGGAGGTGGGACCAGATGAGCCCCTGTGGGCCCTTCCAGCCTGACCCATCCTGGGATTCTGTAACTACAAGCAGAATCTGACCCAGCCTTTATATAGTGCCAGTAAACCCAAGGAACTTTCTTATTTTCTATTCCTCAGTTTACCATTTTGTTCATCTTTTGAAGATCTTGAGAGCTGCTATTGACCACATCAATTATTTAGCCAGCTGTAGCTCCTGCAGATTCCTCCAAAAAAGCACAAGATCTGCAAAAAGATGGGTAAAATTCTTTGCCCCAGAGATTGTTGGAGTCCACAGAAGGGAAACTGAAACAGTTTTAGTTCCCATACTGCAACAAAGGCAGATGAACACAAGTTCTTTTCTTCCTGGCTTTTTCATGAACAAGCCAGAATCACTCCACTCCTTTCTAATTCCTGCTATCCATTTGCCTGACTTGTTCTCAGAAGAGATTTCAAACCTTTCTCGAATTTTCTGTGGCCAATTTGAACCTCTATAACCAAAAAATCCAGTAAGAATCCCCTCAGCTGACTGTTGCACCTGACCCAGCTGGTGGTAGCTGTTTTGGGTGATCTGTTTCCTGCTGAAGTCCTCAGGAACTCCCTCATATTGCCTGTTCCTAGTGCAGGATGCATATCACAGTTCTTCATGCTCCACTGAGCCAGCCATGGGATTGTGGAGCCTATCCCTCTCCCCAGAACACAGGCAGCTTGTAGGAAGCATAATTCTGTTTCAAACCCAAGAGATGACGGTCAAAGGCCAAGGGAAACCTTCACAGTTGGCCAATTTAGACTGAGCTCCATG
This sequence comes from Oxyruncus cristatus, assembly GCA_013399855.1. Taxonomy (NCBI): domain Eukaryota; kingdom Metazoa; phylum Chordata; class Aves; order Passeriformes; family Cotingidae; genus Oxyruncus; species Oxyruncus cristatus. The sequence goes on from VXAY01005805.1 coordinate 187,849, forward strand.
AGCTTGGCTCGGAAGACTGCACGTGTCAGGGCCATTCCCTACAAAGAACAGAGTTAACAAAGGACCAGAGACAACCTTAACTGCTTGCCATGCCCACTTATAAAATCCTTAGATGTAACACTCATCCTCTGTACACAACCTGGAAAGGTTTAACACACCGAGATTTAACAGTGGCTTCACCAACAAGCCTGCACATGGAGTCATCCCCAGAACAGCACTGGGTGGGCTCCCAGCCCTTGGCTCCAGGCATGGAGGAGGCAACAGAACCACACTTTTGCTTTCTGTCTCCTCAGGGAGAAGCAAAGAATGGGCAGAGACTTGACTTTAGGCCCACCTATTCCCTGGCTGTAATAGCTGAATCAGTGTAGGAAGCAGGCAGCAAATGATGGCTGAGCTGAGGAATAGTAAGTACTATCCCTCGGGAGCAGTCCCAGAGGTGACTCACAGGCATGTCTTATAATGACTCTCAAGGCTACTCCTTGAATAATTCAACTTATACAACACCATGGCTAAAACAAAAAGGTGGAATCTTGAGACAACAGATGCCACACACGCACAAGCAGCTGTGTTCCACCGTTCAGGCACTGTTCACTTCCACCTTCACAGCTGCAGCTCAGCCCTGGGATTTACCTCAAGCACATTGTCCAGGTTGGGGTCCAGAATGAACTCAAAAGTCTCATTCCACACAGGGTTCACGTTGTTGTTGAAATGTTTCGTTCTCTTCCTACAGTCGGGGGCGGTCGGGATGAACAGCTCCACGTAGGGATCTGGAGTGTCAACTGCAGGGCAAAACACAGGCTCAGGGCAGGGAAAACTCGACTTTGGGTTGTAATAGTTGGTGGTACAATTATGTGAAACCACAGATGTTCTGTCCTGGTCTAGGACAGAAAAGCGTGCAGCTCTATAAGTTACATAAATATAACAACAGGAATGATACAATGATATTAATCTCCCAAAAAGAAACAGGAATTGGGATTTAATAGAGGAGGAGAAAAGCCTTGCACAAACAGAAGGGCCCTAGGGCTGAGTCAAGTTTATTGGGAATATACAAACAACTGCCAGGCAAGTTTTTAGAAGTTTTTCTCTCTTCCTCTCTTCCTAGCCTTTAATTTCTTTGGCTAGTGCCACAGAGGTAAGTATTCCACAAAACAGTGAAAACAAGCAGTTTGATCCAGAGTTTTGGATTCTCTTTCCCCTTTGCTGGTTTGGGAATGACGGAGGCAATCAGTCAGTCCACTGTGCTGGTTAGCACAGCGTAAGGAGAGCTGTCCAGATGTGAAACCACTGCAATCACCACGGAACCAAGACCTTATTTACACAGGATATTGGAATAACAACTGTGCCCAACGCTGACTGGAAACAGAGATACGGCAACTACAGCTGAGCAGAACTGTCAGGGGGGAAAAAAGTACACATTGACAGAACCCCTCAGATGGGTCTAATAGTAGTCATTCCTGAAAGCAAGGACTGCACTCCTAGCAGCCCTAAAAATCCACTCTCCAGCAAGTTAAAAGTTTGTACTTTTTTTCTCTTCAATGAGGGGTTTTTTCTGTCAAATTAGGCCAAGGCTCATAATGTCCTTCATGGTAGATTTTCCTAAAACACTGCTCAGATTTCAAATCAAATCAACAGTCTTTGGGGAAAAACCCCACAACCAAACAACCAAAAAAATGGCTTTCTGAAACGACTCAGGAGGTCTGGAACATGTACCCAGGCAAATTCTATTCAATTTTATTCTAACTGAACTTCTCAAGGAGTTTAATTAGCCAATTGCTGCTGGTCACACTGCTCCCTAAATAAGGAACAGTTAGGGATCAGTGTGGAAAGCCTTAAAACAGCAGTCCTTGTTACCGCCTAAGGAGTTACAGCTCATCTTGTCTCCTTTTTAATGTCGGGGGAACAGGGGGATCAACCCCCAGTCACCTCTCCCTGGCACATGTTACAAAACCTGCCAACTTCTACATCATCTCTTTTCAATCAATACACAAAGCTGTGTCAGGAAGAAGGGAATCCAGGCCCCTTGTCAGCAGTGACAAGGTCTCATCTGCTAAGTCTGGACATCAAGCATCACTTTGGCAACAAACACACAGACTTGTTCTGCCAAGAGATTGAACTTGCCCACAAAAACATGGGTTTTTACTGAAATCACAGTGTTGAACAAAGTTCTTGGCAAAACATCCCATTCAGTTTTTCATGTCATTATATGATCAGCCTTATGTTATAAAAACCTAATTATTTCTTATAAATACAATCACCAAATGGTTTCCTCTCCATATTCAAAACCCCAAAACACATGGAAACCTCAGACCTCTGGCACAGAGATGCCATTACTAACTTCCTATCAGGCTAAACCTGAGACAGAGAACAACTAAACTTAGAAAAGTCAGCCTTGGTAGTTCAGCACTGACAAGCCACCCCCTCACCTCCGTGCCTTTATTAGCTTTTAACCCAAGGCAAAGATTTAATCATCTGCCCTTTCATGTTTCAAAGTTTATTTTGAGCTATTTTCAGTTAAGAAAATGAAAATCTATTCTTCTATTACTTCCTTCTTCAGATGAAGAGAAAATACACTGGAACACTGCGTGCTGTGATTAAGATATTGCTATAAGATGTATTATACTAATCAAAATCTTAATCCTTATTATTGGACGGAGACCAAAAACTAGTTACAAGCAACCTGGCAAGTAACAGAAAAGTTCATTTAATGTATTTCAAAACATTAAAGTTATCAAATGCAGATTAAACTGTCAGTGTGTGCCCTTTTCCACAGAGGCTTTTATACCTGCTTGTGCATTTGCCAACTGCTTTGCCAGTTAATGTTAAAAAACCTTCTCTGAAAATGTAAGTAAAACCAGCTTGGTTACTGCTCTTATCACAGAATCCCAGAATGGTTTGGGTGGGAAGGGACCTTAAAGCCCATCCCGTTCCACCCCCTGCCACAGGCATGGACACCTTCCACTAGCCCAGGTTTCTCCAACACAGCCTTGGACACTTCCAGGGATCCAGGGGCAGCCACAGCTTCTCTGGGCAACCTGTGCCAGGGCCTCCCCACCCTCACAGGGAAGGATTCCTTCCCAGTATCCCATCTAACCCTGCCCTGGCAGTGGGAAGCCATTCCCCCTTGTCCTGTCACTTCAGGTCTTGTCCTAAGTCCCTCTCCAGCCCTCTTGGAGCCCCTTTAGATACTGGAACATGGTTACCCAAATTTTGATTTTAAAAGGAAGTATCTTTATGGTTAATGTGTCAGAAGCTGATGTATTGTGAGTTTAATCAAGACAAGAGAATTATCTATACCTGAGAATTATCTATATCCAGACTTGATGATCTTAAAGGTCTTTTCCAACCTTAACAATTCTATGTAGAGACAACCCTGTCAGGGATCTGCTCTTTTTTTTCCCAGCTCCAGTACTTGAAATAGAACCACAGACTTAAAAGCAACAATGTGTAAGGATTTGTCCTTATTCCTCAGGACACTTCTGAGGAAAATGAGGGGTTTGTACCCTCAGCTTTGCTCCAGGCCAATCCTTACACAAGTGCTTTCCTGTGGCTCGTCTGCCACAGCATCCCAACGTTAGAGCACAGGGAACACTTGGCAGGATTTCCAATGGCCACATGCATCCCCACAAGATGAGATAATTCCATATCCCGCTTTTCCTGGCACTTTTTGGCTATTTACAATAAGTGCAACTGAATGTCACAGTGCTCCTGGAGAGCTTCAGAGGGAACAGTACAGGGAAGGCTGAAACACAGGGACCAAAGGGATCTCTGAGGAATAAATCCATCTCAACTGACAATTCAATACCTAAAACCCCACCTGCGCACTCAAAAATAAACCTGAGGATTCCAGCACTGCTGCCAAGGAGGGTCCTGCGATTAGCAGCTGATAGGTGAATATACCCTAAAGCTAATTAACAAAACACCCATAATAATGTCAATTTACAGCATCCTCCAGGGGCTGAACACAGATTTCCAACAACAAAAGCAGAGTCAGAATCTAAACTGCTATTTTAAACAGCTTAGGAAATGGCTGAGAGGTAGAAAGTAAGGATTCCATGACTGTGCCTCAGTTAAGTAATTGCTATAGGATTCTCCCTTTAAATTACATCATGAATCACCAGGTGAAACACACAATGGACAGTAATTAGGGTCAAACACTCTCATATTAAAAACTGAGTAATGGTTTAACAATCTGTCTATTACAGAAACCTGTAAAATTTTCTACACTGACTGGAAAGCATTTGATCTTATGCTATTAATTTGATGAATGACTGTCAGCAGGCCCCTATATTAATATAATTAATATTTCAGATATGTAATTTATGTTTCAGTCATTTCAATTATTTTAACAGCATAACAAACATAAAGAAACTATAGAAAGCCTGTTCAAATATAAAATACCAGGGATGAAGCCAATACCATCACACATTAAAATTTATCTCATTTGTCCATCAAAAGTCAAAAGAAAAGCAAAAGTTCTTCAAGTATCCCAAAGTCTGTTTCTCTGTAAAAAATTCCACACCATAAGGATTTGACTCTTCTTCCACATAAGCACATCATAAACCACACTTGTGATCACAATGGATATCCAAAAAACTATACTAAGTCTAAGTTCACTTAATATATGCACCACCACTACAGAAACTTCATCTGGATCCAGATTTTTTTTATCCCATGATCTCCAGACAAAATTTTTAAGCAATTATGGGAATATTCCAGCAAGTCCATGGCAGAACTTCCTTAAAGAACTGTGTTAGTTTGGTTGATTGGAGTATTTTGCTTTCTGGTTAACCACTATTACAATTAATGTATGGTAATCTATTTTATATCGGTATGGATTATTACATATATACCAGCTACCATATATATTATACAAACACCAATATACCCATTATGTATAATATTGATGTGTGTACATATATATATATATATATATAAAATGGTAATAACAACTAAGGCCTACACCATTTAGTGCAATCCCTTTCATAAAACCTCACTAGGTCCCAAATGACCATCTCTGTCTATTTTCTACCTTTTTTTTGGCTTCCTGCATTACAGTACAGCTTGTTTAGCACCAAATCACACTGCAGCTGAGCAGCCTGACTGAGGCCAAGCTAATATTGGGAATTGCTGGGTGACCTCTCCCTCTTCCAAGGGGGAGGAACCTAAATAACAATTGAATTGCTCTTCAAATAGTGAATTTTACAGGGCTCAGTGGAGAACATGCTTCACAGTGGTTGGAGTTGGTCTCTCTGCCACGGTCGGGTGAAAATGTAATGAATTTTAAAATCATGGGGTTTTCCAAGTTTCATGTTTCCAGTTTTAAAAAAGGGAATTCTTAAAAACGGCACTTATAAATAATTGCCAAGTACCAATAATTAACATTTCCCAAAAAAACACATTAACAAATAAATGAGTTATTAGATTTGGCTTAGCCTTTGTTCCACCCCAGTGAAAGGAGAGACTAACAGAGGTCTGAAAAAGACGTCTCTAGTGTTCAGGAGAACACAGGCATCAGTAATTAATTGATTAATTAATTCAGTATCAGATGGGAAAGAAGGAATGGAAAAAGGCAGAGCCACAGGATCCCACACAGGGACCAGCAGCAGGCCACCCATCCTCATGGAGCAGATACTTGAGAGGCTCCCGAGGAGGTGATGGATTATTTGGTGCCTGTGTTTCAGGGATTACAGGGAATGCCAAGCTTTAGGCTTTTGGGATTTTGCAAAGGGGATGATGCAGTGTGAGATTTCATGAGCGGAAGGTGACTCCAAGTGAAGCAGCTATGCCATGAGAAATCCTGGGATTAGGTAATACATTCATTAAAAATTAGTAGTGCCTTTTATTACAGTGCTTTTCAGCTCCAGCATTACTTCAGTGGAGGAGAGAACTGAACTCCCAGCACAGGCACTGCCCCACCACCCAGTGTGCTGGTGCGGGACATCACTGCTTTTACTGATCCAGCCTTGAAAGGGGGGAAAAAAACCCCAAACAAGTCAGCTGCATGCTGCATAGGGACAAATCACAGTTGTACAAGTGCCAAGAGCAATATAATATTCCTTTCTCTGCATTATTTCTAAGTTCCCTTTGCAGACAGTGAAAAGTGAATGAAACACTAATCTTGCAACGGGACAGAGAAAAACAGCATTTTTCTAGTAGTGTGCCAGAAACTAAGGGGTTTGGGTTTTTTTAATTAATTTAAATGCCTAGTTCTCAGTGAAACATCTCACTCTGCCACCAAAGACACCTGGGAGAGAAGGTGGCCTGGCTCAGCTCCAGCTGTGGGTCCACAGCAATGCCAGAACTGGACAGGGATAATTTTGTCTACAGTAAGTTTAGGCATATCATCACATTCCTGCTAAATTACTCCAAAGCCACAAAATGACTTTTGGTCCAGATTTATGTTAGCTGATGGAGTATAGATTATTCCTAGTCTGGCATAAAGTCTGCTAATACAAATTTACACTGGCAACCTTCTCTGAATCCAAAGAACAAGTTTATACTGGATCTGTGCTTGGTATCAGGAGGTTTTAGAGGTTTTGGGTCTCTACCAGCAGCCCTAGAGCTTCACTTACTATATTGCTGAAGTGCAGCCTCGGGGCCTTTGATAGAGAAGAGGTTCTTCCCTCGACTTTTTCATTCAGACAATTATAAGGAACATTTTTAAAACCTGGAGTTGTCCTAACTGGAGCAGAACCAGAGCTAAGTATAGGCTCAGGCTGCTGCATAAACACATCTTTGTAAAACCAGCATCACTGCCACTGCAAGAGGCTCCAGGAAACTCCAAACTGAAGTGACACCTGGGAGTTGCTCCTGCCCAACCTCACTGCTCAGTTGGGATAACACAGGCATGGCATTTCCAGGACTGAGTGGACTGGGAAGCACTTGGTCAGAAGTGCATTATACACATCGATGTTAACAAAGCCATAAAGGGAAAGGGATGGTTGTGCAGCTCAGCTACCTGTCCAACTAAGCCTGGTACAAGCCAGCATTTAGCACACCTTCAACCCTCCTGTAACACTACTGGCTGGAGACTCTGATAAAGCCTGTCACTAAAACCGTGCTCTACAAAAGGGTTCCTTTCTGTGCTGACAGACATAAGGAAGGTTGATGATATTTTCCCTCCCTTTCAGAACACCTTCAGTCAGAAATACGTAAATGAACACGCCTCCTCTGTAAGAACTTTTCTTTGGAACACGCTAATATGTGGGACGGTTGGAATCCTGCAAAATGCAACATAGTGACCAGAGGACAGAATCACAGGATGGTTAAGGTTGGAGAAGACCTTTAAGATCATGTCCAACCATTAACACAGACCCATCACCATGTTCACCACTAAACCAAGCCCTCTGGTGACACATCCACTCGTTTTTTCAACACCTCCAGGGATGGGGATCCACAACCTCCCTGGGCAGCCCCTGCCACGGACTGACCACCCTTTCCAGCAAGAAATTCCTCCTCATGTCCACCCTGAGCCTCCCCTGGCCCAGCTGGAGGCCGTTCCCTCTCCTCCTGTCCCTTGTTCCCTGGGAAGGAGTTGCAGAGCCAGAAGGCCCCCCCTGAGCCTCCTTTGCTCCAGGCTGAGCCCCCCCAGCTCCCTCAGCCGCTCCTGCTGCTCCAGCCCCTTCCCAGCTCCGTTCCCTTCCCTGCACATGCTCCAGCTCCTCCATGTCTTTCTTTCATGAGGGGCCCAAACCGAACCCAATTCAGATGCTTCAGATTACACCTTTAAAACCCCATTTTCAAAACAAATTAAAAGTCTTTTTCATACAGCAGACAGTAACCTGCAGAACTCCTTACCAAAGGAGCTGTGGGTGAAAAGACTTGTGTGGACTCAAAGAAAACAAGTGAAGTTTCTGCAAGAGAACCTCAGTGAGAGCTAATCACACCAGGAGCACATTCAGCTCAGGGAGTCCCTCACTGAAGGCAGTGGTGGAGAGGTGTCAGAGGAAAGTGTCACATGCTTACCTTGTTCATATTTTTCCTTTGTAACTCACTATGACTGATGTTCTTCCCAACTGTCCCTTAGGATCAGGCATTAGCCCAACCCTAACACAACTTCAAAGCACTCCTGGGAAGGGGGATGAGAGGGAAAAGAACAGAAAGCAGGAAAAAGTCAACTTATTACAGAGGGTAAGTGGCACAAAATAAGGAAGACTCTTCCTAAATGGAGAGAGCAAGAGGCTCAAACTGGAGAAACGGTGTGCACAGCTCCTGGAGAAGAGCCCCACCACAGAGCTCTGCCTGGAGACAGGACAGCACATGAAACAGGAGCACTTCCCAGCTCCTTTCTCCTGGGGCTGCAGCTGGTCCCAGCCTGGCAAGGGCCTGGAGCAGAGGGACAAGGAGGTTCTCCAACCAGAGTATCAGGAAGGTGGATCCTGGGTCTGAGGCAGCACGACTGCTCGATGTGCTCAGTGTAGCAGAGTCCTGGGAGAGCCTTCCCCTAGGATGAGAGCAAGTGTTCACTAACCTTTGACAGAAACAGTGCCTGCCTCAGTAACTACATGGCAAGTACTCAAGACGCAATTTGCTTCTCATCAGAAAGATATTTTCGCAACTGAAAAGAGCAGCAATTTCTGGATCAGCTTCACTGTGGAACACACGAACCTGTTTCCAACGTGACCATCCCCCTGCAGCACTGACTAACCCTAATCAGGGAAAGAATACTGGGCAGGAAACAAACCTGGCATTTAGTTGTCTCAGTGATCTCCCTGAGATGTGCAGTAGACACCTCTTGAGCAGTTGTTAGGTCGCACTGTTCTTTTATTAAGACCCACATCTTCCATGGATACATATTTCAGCACCAGCCCTGGCTCCTGATCCAGAGGCACCTGCTGTGGTCAGAGGTGGAGCTCAGAGCACCCCACGACATGGCAAACAGCAGGGCCAGCACAGGGGCTGTCAGAAGGCTCAAACGTGCAGCTTGTAGGAGGTGGAGGATTGGCCAACTCTGACCTACTTTTCCCAGGCTGTTAGGCTGGAAAAGGGAAGGAGTTTGACTTGTTTTCCTCTTGCAAAAATCAGAACCCATTCCAGGGCCTTCCAGGAAGAGCCTTATCTGATGACACTTCAACAGGGATCGTAGCTAAGCCAGGGGGCAGGACCAGCCAGATGTGATCCCGAGAACAGCTGGATTAGTCCTGAATGAGCTGGTGTTACACCAACTCTAATACAAGCAGGCAAACCTCCAATTCCTCCTGTTGTAGGTCAGGTTTAAAACACCTACCTAGGCTGCTCTAGACTGCTATGAGTTGGGCTTTAACTAGGCCAAGTTCAACTTCAGAAGCCCTGGCTGATGGTGAACAGCCACACTAGTGGCTGAAACCACACTAGTTCAGCCTACCTGCAATGGAAATGCATCTTTTATGGCAACAAGGAAGACAGCAAATGGGATAGAAGCTAAGTACCAGTGTCACAAGCTATCAAACTTTACACTGTCTGGAGAAAAGTTTTTTTTTCTCCTTAAAATGGCCCAGAATTACAACTGTTCATTATCAAAGCATCAGAAGTAGTTGAAGCAAGTAAAAGCTGCAAACCCAAAACAGGATTGAGCAAGATTAGCAATCATTAAGAGCAGAGTCATAAAACTGGTTTCCTCTGTAGATGCTTCCATTTGTTTTGAAAGCCATTATACTTAAATGGATCTTTAAAGATACAAGACAAATTTTACAGTGCTTCATTTTTACCAAATTTTCCACCAAGCTCCCTGAAAATCCAGAAGGGGAGAGATGCTATGGAAAGAAGAACCAGTTTGCAAGCATTTCTCTTCCACAATATTGCAGTTTGGGATTCTGGTTGTTTTTCTGCAAGTTCTTGTACTGTCCTGGAAGAAAAGAAAGGCTCTACAGTTTGGGTGCCATCTGAGTAGACTCAAAACTTAGCTTGTACTATATAGGAACACACTAGACCAGAGGCAAAATCTTTTCCAGGAGCTCCGGTGAGAGAAGTGATTTTACAAGGTCAGGAATCAGCAGAAAGCTAAGCAATTAAGATCACTTAAACCTCACCTGTGCCATGCAGATTCTGTGATATTTCATCTTGTAATAGGTTTACGTGGCAGGGTTTGGGCAGCAGGGGAATAGAATCCCAGTCTGGTTTGGGTGGGAAGGGACCTTAAAGCTCATTCAGTCCCACCCCCTGCCATGGGCAGGGACACCTTCCACAAGCCCAGGCTGCTCCAAGCCCCGTCCAACCTGGCCTTGAACACTTCCAGGGATCCGAGTGCAGTCCCAGCTTCTCTGGGCAACTGTGCCAGGGCTTCCCCACCCTCCCAGGGAAGGATTCCTTCCTACCAAACTTGTCTCTTTTTGTGTTAAACTGTTTTTCTGCCAGTTCAGTTGGCTCACCACAGTCACGCGTCTGACAGGTGGTACAAGGGTTGCAGCAGGAACACCAGAAAGAAGGAAAGGTCTAGGGGATAGAGTGGATTTAGTTGTCTTTCTAACTATCCTACTCTGTTGCAGTTAATTGGCAAAAAATGGCAGGAATTTCCTCAAAGGGAGTCTGTTTTGCCCATGTCAGTAAGAGGTGAATGATCTCCCTCTCCTCATCTTGACCCAAGAGAGCCTTTCACCATATTTTCTCCCCCGTATTGTTGATGGCAGGGGAGTGATAGAGACGCCAGCCAAGGTCAACCCACCAGCATCTGCTGCAGTTACTCAGCTCATAAATCTTCCAGCCTGTAAAAGATGCAGCCAGAAGAGCTGAACACAGTGAATAGAGCAGTCACTAAACCAGAATTTAAATCTGTGTAAAGCTGCATCATGCGGATGTTGACAGGATGATATTCTGGACTGAGATAATCCCCTTGACAGAGACAACAAAACCTGAAACGAGTTAAATCAGTAAAGGAAATACTTCTACATTAAGGCAACAGTAAGTGGGCAGATACCTGAAATAAGAAAGGATTTGAATGAACTGCTGGAAAGAGGGTCTGCTCTCAAACTTCTTTTGCCCCCTCCCAACCATGCTGGGTCATGAGTTCTTACAGTAAATCTCATTTAGCATCCCCACACACGCATTCACAGAATGACAAATTGGTCAAAGTACACTAACTTCCTTCACATATGAAAAGCATCTGGGTGGAAAATTTCTATTATGAAATCATTGCCCTTTTGGATTATTTTGATGTGCTCTGTCGGCGAGTAACAACAGCAGCTGCTGTAGCTCAGCTACCCAGATCCTGCGATGATCAAGATTCAGATTTGGTTGCTTGTCTTTGTCAGATCACCTCACAAAAATATTAACTCACAGACACAATGGGAAATCACAGCCAAACAGAGAGGGCTGGAGGCTATCCCTCTGCTGTTCCACCACCCAGATCAGCCAAGGCACTAAAAATAAGTCTTGAATCAGCAAAGCTGCCTGTGTGACCTGTTCACTCACGAAAACACATTGCCTGTGGAAGCTACAGTGTAGTGGGCACCTGTGACCTGGGTTTAAGGATGACACAACCATTTACACTCCCCATTAACAAAGAGCTCAATAAAGCTTGAAAAACATGCTTAAAATTTTGCCTGGGCTTAAGGAGACAGAACTCGGGGCCTCCATGCCCATCCACACCACACCTTCCAGCTAAAACTCCTTGAGCAGAGGCAGATTTCAGAGCCTTAAGGTGAAAATATCACACAAAGCACTTCAGCATATTTAATAAACTTAGACTGACCCAGATTTTTCAGAGCAAGTCTTGGAAAAACTGATATGGCAACAAGAACAGCAAAACATTATACAAAATCCCTCGTGTTCCCTCAGGCCTCCATCACCACCACAATGTCAAATTAACTCTCTTGACCCCAGAACAACAACACCAGGAAAAACCAGGGCAATCCACCAGAAGAGCCAACACCTTAATAGTATTCATAATAGTGTCCATGAAGGGTATTCAGGTACCCACCCCAACCACGTCACAGCCACCCTTCCTGGCAGTGATTCCTGTCCTTGAGACAGGAAAAGTTCAGAAATTCCTTCCACAAGTTCCAGTTTTGGCAAATCAAATTAAATATATATATACACACACACACATATATGCTGGCACGATCAACTGTAAAGACCCTTCACCACCCACAGCTTCAAGCATCTCTCCTCAGTACTTAACATCATCACTGATTTGATCAAAGAGCTCCCAGGCTCCAGCACACCAAGCTCTGTATATACACAGGAAATAAAAACATTGTTCACTTTCCCAAAATAAAAACAGACACAACGGTCCATTTCTCTCACTTTGGGGGATTTGCCAGGACTCCAAGAACCAGCCTGAGGAACTTGGAAGCTCCCTCAGAGATGCCCCAGGCTACAGAGCTCTGGTAGCTGCCTCAGACATGAAACAAGCAGCTTTCGGCGGCCTTAGTTCTGACAGGTTTTATCAAAATGAAGTGTTCTTCCTGAGCAGCTTTTTGGTTTTGATGATTTGCAAAGATAAGAGGGTAGGTTTTTTAGAAAAAAAAAAAAAAAATTAAAAATTAGATTGCTGGATTGCACTTGGAATTTATTCTATAGGAATATGGTGGACAAAAACGCCACGGTCTTCTGGCTTTCTTCACCCTTTCCCCACTCCCTTTAATCATGGGGTCCTCTTTTCAACCTCCTTTTTTCTCTTCCCGTGTTCCCCACACTGTCTCACAAAAGAGAACTGAGTCTGAGTTTTCCATCTCACACACACAAACCTGTGGGCTCCTTGTTCCACTCTTCCAGCACTTCTCCTGAGTTTTTCTGTATAAAGATCATATAAATATGTACATACACATCCCACTGCGTCTCCTCTGGGTGTTCTTCCTTTACCCCACAGGAGATTCTCAATTCCTTCTTTTTCCCTTCTCCAGGGCTCCCCTCTCTCCCCTCATACTTGGGGCTCTTGAACATTTCCATTCTAAGTGTCCTTCCCCCAGTTTTACTATCAACAGTAGACTTCAATTCTGAAAAGTCACTGTCGATCCACTGAAGCAAAGCTGAGTGTTAGAGCAGGAACTGGAAAGCATTTGCATGTCCAAGGAGCCTGATGGGAGAGCAGGAGCAGGGCACCACACTCACCCTCCTAACCCCAGCCTTGGGCTATGCCAGGCTCTGCATGGAGTGCCAGGGAAAGGGAGGGATGACCTGGCAGCAGAACAGTTAGACCTGAGGAAGTGGGAATATTCTTTCTGCAGATTCAGCCAATATTCTCCCCCTCTTCCCCCTTTAGAGCAGAGAAGAGTTTTCATGGGTTGTTCTTCCTGGTGGTTTCCTGTTCAGCTGCACAGTCCAGCAGCCTCACAGAAAGGGGAAGAACTGCTGGTGTCATGTATCTCCCCACCACAAGGTCTGCTGACCCATTTTGGGTTGGTTTTTTTAAATGGCTTTTATTTTTTTCTCCTTACTGCACTGACTCAGCAGAGCTCTGGGCTTCTCTCCTTTTACGTGTTCCCACCAGCAAACCACAGCCCTCTGAGGCAGCAGCAATTGCCAGTTCCACTGGACTCACGCAGTGAGCCAAAAAGCTAATTGTAGGTGTTGCTTGTTGTCGGCAAATTGTTTACAACTCACTCAGCTCTTCTGGATCAATGGAAAGAAGGAGCGGCAAATCTGCTCTCTGAGTGAGAGTGAGCAATGACTCGGGGACACTGCCCCGGCTTTAACAAGACAGACAGAAAACCAGCCCCAACCCAGTAACAACCATTTAATGCACGACAAGCTGGATGCGTCATCACCTCCCCCTGCCTACGGCAACAGCCTCATGGAAGAAAGAGCAAAACAGAAAGAGAAATACTCACGCATGTCACCAATGGCTCCCTTGGTGACATTTGTGGCTTTCCTTACTGTCACACTGAATATGTGCGAGTACTGGTGCTCCACCTGGAAGTCAGAGAGTTAGAGGTGATTAAACTCCAGAACAACAGCAACAAAAAAACGTCTATGAAAACAGGTTTCATTTTGTCCAAAAACAGAGAGAGGGAAATCACCCAGGCAAAACGTAAGGGAAACTCATACTGGATAGAGCATCTTAAAAGCTGAACTGCACCCTGCAGCTTTACTGGGAGGTCAGACCTTGCACTGGGGCTGCTGGATTTTCCTGCAGCCACACCTACTAATCTCAATGAATAACACTCCTCCTCTCCACACAACCTGCTCCAAGGCATTTAGTCAGTCAGGGACAACTGGATACGGTAAGGAAAAAATAAAAAGGGGTTATTTTACAGCTTGTCTTTGTAATTACCTTCCCCTGGTACAAAGAACAGGAGGAATTCCCAAGTATGTGCTCTGGAGCAGATAAAAGCGCATGCAAGGGACAGAGCGAGTGATGCTTGGAGTACGCCTTTCAGCACACATCAATATTCAGTGTGAAAGCATCCTTAAGACAATGTAAGGAAGGTGAAAACCCAGCTGTTAAAACATTCCCCAGTAAGTTTCATGCAGTTTCTGGGGGTTCCTGTTTGCTGCAAAGCCCAAGCACACAGCAGGAGCAGGTCTCTCCTGAACAAACTAGGGAAGTAGGAAAAGATGTGAAGAAACAAAAGTAAAAAATTTAATAAAAAGAGGTCATCAACTCACATCTACTGTTGCTTTATCTACATAGCCATAAGTTTGACCAGCTCTGAGAACGATCAGTGCATGTTGCACAGCAGACAACACTGGCTTTACAGGGACAGAGCACAGAGATCATGGGTACATCTGATGTGCTGAAGGCAGGGATCAGGTCTCCCACAATTGCCTCTCAGCCCTTACACCTACATTGCTATCCTAAAAGCCTGTCTTAGGACACTCGAGCTGTCTGGCTGCCCACAGTGCCCAGACACTGACTCACACCCTGCTACAACATACCACACGTTTGCATTTCCAACACTGAAACAGGGATATTTTCTATCTTTTCCTAACCCCCTATTAACTTTGTGATGTACATGGCATATCAGTCACTGGGACCAAAACAACTAGCCAAGTATCAAAGGTCTTACAACATGTTCTGACCAGAAGGAAAAGGCGGAAAGACCAGAATCAGGAAATTCACTGGAATTTATTTAAAACTACAGACATTACCCTTGGTATGGGACATGCTTTTCAGGCTGTGCCTGGTGCTTTCTTGCTATGTTTCATCTGGACACTTTGTTTTGTCAAAACTGGTTGTTCCAGCCAAGCCTCATTATTTCTCATCTACAACTCACCCACAGAGTCTACAACCAAACTGGACCCCTCTAATACAAATTGAAAAAAAAATAGCATCTTATAGGTATCTTACACATAGTTTCCTCAAAAAAACCAAAAAAGCCAAAACCAACTAGAGATGGCAAAAGTAGCTTGTGAGTGTTTAAGTAATAGTTGAGTCAGGATACATTAAAAAGCAACTCCAACAACACTAACACAAATCCCTCCACAATCCCGAGGTCTGTAAAAGCACAGCCACATCCCCATGGCAAAGCACCCAGGAAAGACTGCCCACAGTGCTACCGAGGGATGAGTTCACTGCATCACTGCCCGACCCAGACACTGCACGCTGCAGCTTCCTTTGGCTGTCATCACCCCTTGTTGTGACAGCCAGAGGCTCCAACCAGGACTGTCTGCCCAGCAGGACATTTCAGCTCCGGGATTCCTACCCTGTCAGCTGCAGGAGTTGTCTGGATCAAAGAACAAGGCAGCAGGCAGGGGGAACTGTGGCAATGCCAGCTATTACCTTACAAGTGGTGCACTGAAACCATCATTGCTTCACTGGTTGACCAAGCACAGGAAAAGGGGAATTCAACTCTGCCTGATCCTCCCAGCAGGACTGTTTGCTCACCTTGAAAGTACCAAATCCAACAGAAAGGGTTTAAGTGTGGGAACCCACAGCTGGGAAGAACCAACACCTGTTGAACAGCCTGCTCTGTGCTGGTTTGAAGACATACCAAGGATTTCATGACATCCATCACCTGCACTGCAGCTTCCAAGAGTGCATGGATGAACAGGAAGGAGGCTGTGACTTCTCCATGAATAAATTTCTGCCTCTGCCACAGGGCAAAAAAAATCCCCAAGTTTTCCATCACAGCAGGGTAAATGGGGATTTCAGTGGCTATCTGGGAAGAGCTGGCTCTATGTGAACGCACTCATGTGAAGTTCTGTCATTCACCCTGCTCAAAGAGTTTTTACAAGCTGTGAATCTCCCAATGCTAACAGCTCTTGCTGTCCCCTATTTTCAGTTTGCTGCTTAAAAACACCCAAAGCTGCCTTATCAGTGTGTGCCACCTTCACACACTTCAGGTTGATGAAGGGTTGGTTTCACAACACAGCACTGGCCTCGGTTTGTTCACAGACTGATGTATTTCCTTTGTCACATACAACCTTGTAATTAAAAGAAACAGCCCAAAGTACAAACACACCACCCTTTTCCTTTTTCTCAGCTCTTAAGAAAGAGTTTGTCCTTACTGGAGACCACAAATCAGAGATCAGCAAGCATTTAGCAACGAGGAGGAGGATGGAGATATAATTAAGTGACAGGGATGGGACACGGGTGTGCTGCATTCAGCTCTCAGCTGATAACATGAAATTCATGTGCACCTCTGGTGCCTCAGAGTCCTTGGTGGAAAATGAGGAGACTACACGATGCTTCCTGACAAAAAGCACTCTGTAAAGTCATTTTCTTGCATCTCCCAGTCCTACTCATGAAATTTATATGCTTAAATAAAATGCCTACCACCAAGCCACCGCTTACCAACGCATTCTCATTCCAGCAGGACAGAGATCATCACTATTTCTATTACAAGTCAATAACTGTTTTGCTAAACAGTTATAACTACCATAAAAACTGCTTTTTCTTGACTTAAACAGCAACCCCCATCATTCCAGCTGTTGTACTGCCAGGAAAGTTAAGTCTGGATTAAGATCTGGGATCCTTTGAAAGGAATGCAAGTACACAGAGGCCTGGCAAAACCGGAAAACATTATCTCCTTTCCCCATTCCTCACACTGAGGATTATAATTATAAAGAGTTATCAATATTTGGCCAAAAGAAATCTGTAACTACTAAAATAAATTATCTCCCTCTTTGTAAAAAGAAAAATATACAGAGATACACAGGAAGCTTCGAAGTCCAGATCTCTTCTTACAACAAAATAAACGTTCTTTATGCAACTTAAGTGCAATGGGAAATAAAGGCAATTTTCCACTTAGGATCCAGTTTCTAAGGGGATTAAAAGGACTAAATGTCCACATTTCAGAAGCGTTTTTTGGTTAGTTTTTGGAGTGAGTTCTGAAGACATCAGATGCCCCCTGGAAACACCACAAGAAACGTATTGACTCTGAATACCTCTACAAATCCAGCCCTTGCTGCTTTAGATGACTAAACTGCATTTTCTCAAGTGACTTATGTTCACCTTAAATCTAGATAAAAATCTGTACATTGCCAACTCCTCAGGTACTTCTGAAAAACAGAGGATGGTAAACAAATCACTTAAACATTGCAACATTCAGTGGAGCAACATCTGCATTCCTTTAAAAATCGGCGACAGGTTACAAATTTCAAAAGCTCACAATTAATTCTAGTGGAAGGTGTCCCTGCCCATGGCAGGGGGTGGAATGAGGTGGGTTTTAAGGTCCCTTCCAACCCAAACCATTCTGGGATTTGATTAATTTAAAAAACTCAAACCTACCATCCACAGGGGCCTCTCTTTAGAGTTGCATTTCGTTTCCCTTCCTCTTTGTCCATAAACTTAGAAAAAGAAAGGACAGAAAAGTTTTCAACCTGCTCTCTCTGAGCAGGAGGCTTATAGATTATGGGACTCTGTGGACAGTATTCACTCTCCTGATTCAATACTGGTTTTCACCCAGCTGGGCACTGACCAGGCTCCCCAGGGCAGTGGGCACAGCCCCAAGGCTGCCAGAGCCCCAGGAGGGTTGGGATGATCCTCTGGGGCACAGGGTGGGACTCTTGGGGATGGGCCTGTGCAGGGCCAGGAGTTGGACTTGATGACCCTTGTAGGTCCCTTCCAGCTCAGAATGTTCTGGGATTCTGGGATTCCAAGTATCCTGCACAGTCACGATTCAGTATCTCCTGTTCTCATACACCTTTCCATCTCTCCTGACTCCTCCTCCTGCCTCCTTTGTTCCTCCCTCACCTTTGCTTGCTTTCCTCCCAGTAAAATTTCCCTAATTATCTAATTTCCTCCCTTTAACATCTTTCCATATCTGTGAGCACACAAACACCATCACCTTCCCACTCCGGGGCTGGGAAACAACCTCACACCAAAGTCTCCCGTAACACAGGCGGGTTTTACCTACAAACTTTCCGGACGTGCCAAGAAGGAGGAATTTACATGTATCCAGTATCATTTTTGTGTATTCCAGAATGCTGAGCAACAGAACACAACTCCATCAGGAGACTGCCTTGCACACCAACCCCAATCAGGAAGCTCTGGCACAGGCAGATTGCATAAGTATTTAATAGTTTTACTTCCTCAATGTTAGGACACTTGAGCTCACAACTGGGCTGGACAAGTGAAAATATTTGCCTGTTTACTTAAGTAATAGATTTGCAGAGTCCATACTCTTCTTTCACAGGGTATTTCAATTCAGACAAACATTTGTGCACACACATACACAATTTTACCTTGAAACCATTTTCCCCATTGTTATAATATTTATCCCCCATATCATTGCAATCAAAGATGTATCACATATCTCACGTCTAAATCTAAAGCACTTTTGGCTCAGTCAGTTCTGTCTGCCTGTCACCTAGACAGAAGAGCTTTTTATTCCTCACAGTCTTTCACAAAATGTGAAAAAAAGATAAATAAAAACATCAGAAAACACACAAGTCGGCAAAAGGACTTTTAGGGAGAATACTTTTGAGTCTTTTAATGCCAAATGTCCTTAAAATCCAAGATTTTTGCATTGATATGAGCCTGCTGCCTTCCAGATTCCAGTAAAAAATTCCATGGAATTTCAATTTTCAAAATTAAGAAACCTCAAAAGTTTCCATTCACTTTTCAAGCAATTAACAGATCCGCTCTTGCATTAACAGTGTTTATTACAATAGATACCGGTATCAAAAGATCTTTTATGGGAATGATTCAACGAACTATAACCAAGTGCCTCGGAGATCTCTCCCATCAAGGGACAGATCATTCCAAGCATTCCATCCAGGAGAGGGCACTGACGACAAAAGGAGCAAGTCAGCGAGTTGTTTTAACACAGTTAAACGCAGACACCAACTTGCAGTTGGTCCTTCCAGCTGAGTTCACAGGACTGTGGAGGAGCAAACCCGAGTTTGGCATGTGCTGGCTGCAAACTGGAGCAGAGCCTGTGAGTGTGGGGGGTACAAACCACAGCTCTGATAAGAAGGAAGCACAGGGTGTATTTTTAGCCATGTTTTAGCCACACTTGTCAGAGTGTTGTGCTCTATCTCTGGATACACCTCACTGTTCCTGCAGGGGGATCCCAGGGCTCTTACGAGAAGCCAGTGATAGGAACACGCCCAGCGTGGCTCCAGATCTCAGACTGAGCAGGAATTGCCATTTCAGTGTTTACTTTGGAAAGTCACTTGCAGCAGAGCTATGTGTGAATATCCCAGTGTTCAGTGAGCCACTGCCTCGCCCCACAACGGGCAGTTCTGCTCCCATTTCCCTTTTCCTTCTCTTGTCCCTACTTCTCCACTACACAGGTTGCGCTGACGTTCCACCCTCCCCCCCGGGCCAGCTCTGGCTGATTAGATTTTCTAATCATTCCATGAAATCCTGGAATGGTTTGGGTTGGAAGGGACCTTAAAGTTCAGCCAGTTCCACCCCCTGTCCTGGGCAGGGACACCTCCCACTAGCCCAGGTTGCTCCAAGCCCCGTCCAACCTGGCCTTGGACACTCCCAGAGCTGGGGCAGCCACAGCTTCTGTGGCCAACCTGTGCCAGGGCCTCCCCACCCTCACAGCCAAGAATCCATTACTAGTAATTTTTTTTCAGTCTTTCTTTGTATTGAACTGTTTTTCCTGCCAATTCATCAAGGTCAATTGTCTCCCCAAGGACATGGGTTTGAGAGCTGGGACAAGGGATGCAGCAGGAACACTGGGATAAAGCAGGAAGGAGGGAGCAGGAGCTTTCAGCAGGAGTTGCTGTTGAGCACAGACCATGTCACTCAGACCTGGAGTTTGCAGGATGTATTCTGAAGATTATCTTTGAACCAACATTACTGACGTACACTAGTTTAAGACATAAACACCCAAAACAGTCAACTTATCCCTCTATCCATACTAATGTAAAGGGAAAGAGTCAGTAAATAGAATTGTACCAAATAAAATTGTGCTGTACAGGATAAAGTTACACACACCATTTCTTTAAGGAATTAGTAACAAGTGTAATGTTATGTGCTTATTTTGAGTAACCTCTAGTAGAACACTTTATACAAGACAGGATATAAAATAGAAGACAGTATACACAGAAGATTCAGAGCTACTTACCACAATGTGCTGGTAAGGATCTATGACAGACATTTTTGCCTAATTTTTATTCAAGACAACTGTCAAATATCTATTTCAATTCCACACAGGAGAGGCTTTCCTGTTTTTCAAGCAAAGTTCAGTATGAAAGATCCTTCCACTGTTAAATAAACAAAAAAATATAATTAGAATTCTCAAGTTCCTTTTAAACTGTATTTTGTAACAGAGCAAATCAGTTCCTCCGCTTTAGGAAGGTTCCCAGCACTCATTTGTTTACCAAGCAATTAATTTCAATAAACTATGGACATAAAGATATTTACTTGCCTGAGCTGTAGAAATTTCTTGTACTTATTTCCTCTACCTCAGGGTAAGAGTGGGAATCAAATATCTTGAATTCCAGTCATCCCAGTATTCTACAGATAAACAAAAGAAGAGAGGAATTACATTTGTCCCTTAAATATATTCTAATATATGTGCTTCCATGCATTACCATCCTAGTTAAAACCAGGACTGAGAATTCTAAAGGAGCAGCAACAGTGCCCTCTGTAAACCCAGAGAGGGAATTCCAACTGGAACTGTGTGTCATCTCCAGGCCACCCCAGCTCTCTGGAGATGCTCAAGAAGCTGTGACAGGCAAACTGCAAATCAGACTCTTCAAAGGCCACTGCTTTCTGAACACTTGGTGAAGATCAGGGGCCACCAGAGACCTTCAACTTGAGAACTGTTTCCAACCACTAAGGGAGGTTACTCCTTTCTGGATCTCTAAAAATCCATGGGAACTGCGGGACAGGATCAGTTCTCACATCCAGCTGGACCATGATCAGACCTGAACCATCACAGAAACTGCACAGTGAAAAGAAGTGAAGCACCACGTGGGGCTTGGCCTCAAGGAAATGATTCCTAATCCTCAATTCTGAAATGGCAGGGTAAGCCCTAAAGAGTGATGATTTGTATCACTCCCAGACCCCTGGCTCTTGAGCAATTATGTGCAGGCATTACAGTAACAATCTAGTTTTGTTATGATCACTAGAACATTACCATATCCCTTCATTAATCACAGAATCACTAAGGTCGGGAAAGCCCTCCAAGATCATCAAGTCCAACCATTAATCCAGCACAGCCAGGTCCACCACTAACCCACCACTAATTCACAACTACATGTTTTTTGAACACTTCCAATGATTCCACCACTTCCCTGAAAGTGCCTGACCACCCTTTCCTGGCAGCCCTAACAATAGCTTGAGGCTAGAAATCACCCTGGGTTTATTTATTTGTTTTTATCTAAGGAAGTCTGAATAAGAAAGACTTCAGCACTGGAGTAAATGTGCCCAGCCACCTCAGTTTTGGAGGAACTGCTGCAAACTTCAAAGGCAATCCAGAAAAAGGAACAGCAAGTGCTATCCAATCCCTATCATGAACAGGAATTTAAGTCGTAAACCAGAAAATACACATTTCCCCTAAGTGCACAGCCAACTACCAACAAGCACCACATTCAATCTGAGAGGATACACAAAACCAAGCTGAGGATACTGCTCTGTCCATGGAATTAAGAAAACAGGTTAAGCCTGGTTCGAGTTGTTTGTCTTGCATCCTAAAGGCAGAGTTTCAGTTCCCCAGATGATCACTGAACTGGCTTAGACATGAGATCATCCTCTCTTTTCCTATAACCCCCCGCCTCATTTATTTCAACATCTGCAGGAAACACATCTGTGATGCTGCAAACAACAGCCTCTTTGACTACAGGGCCGTGCTGAATCCCCAAGCGCCATCTGCCCTCCATGTTGGCCGAGACAAGGATGGTGCAGACAGACAAAAATGCGATCACATCATCACCAACTGCATCCCAAACACTCCCGCGTACACACACAGAGGGAAGGACACATGGACAGAGCTCTGAACAGGGACAAAAGGGTCAGGGAGCCTTGATGTGACAGACAAAGCCCAATATCCTGGTTTTCCATACTGCACATCCCACCCCAACTCCTGCTGATGTTACTCCAAACAGGAGCTCTTGCTTTGCTGTCTTGTCAGTCTTTCAGGATGCACTAAACAGAGGCAGGTACCCAAAACCAGGGATCCAGTGCCATTTCAGACACGTGAGTGCACCTGGCAGATGGACTCGTATCCATGCCCTTCCAGGAGCTAACATCTGAAGAAGCAGAAGACATTTATATTTAAGTGACTCAAATATTTACTTATGTCCTTTACATTGGACTTCATTCCTATCAGAGTTACTTGACCCTGACATAATTACACCACACCCTCTGCAAGCTCATACTATATCATCCACGGAGTTCAGGTTAATAGATTCTATATCTAAAAATCTTATTGTGGCAGAGGAGTCAAATACAGCACTACCAGAAGGCCCCTATTGCACCCACCAAGAGCCATGAAGAAAGTCTTGAAGAATGTTTACTTCAAACATCTGCAGTAAATAGAGCTGCAATCCCAAAATTATCATCCAGTCCAGCTCCCGGCCCTGCACAGACACCCCAACAATCCCCCCCGTCCCTCAGAGCTTTGTCCAAACCCTCCTGGAGCTCTGGCAGCCTTGGGGCTGTGCCCACTGCCCTGGGGAGCCTGGTCAGTGCCAACCACCCTCTGGGGAAGAACCTTGTCCTGAGATCCAACCTGACCCTGCCCTGACACAGCTCCAGCCCTTCCCTGGCTCCTGTCCCTGGTGCCCCGAGAGCCAGGATCGGAGCTGCCCCGGGATCGGAGCTGCAGCCTCGCTGAGCTCTGCCCTCGGCCTCCTCTGCTCCAGCCGATCTTCAGCTAATTAAGGGCTGCACCACAAGCACACACAAAGACCTGCACTTGAGCTGGAGCTGGTGAGTCCAACCCTTGACAGATGCAGGGGAAGCCTCTGAGTACATCTGCAAGGACACTGATATTACTAACACATATTGCTTTGTTTCCCTGATATCTGGTATATCACATTATCTGTGACTGTGCTGTTCCCAGGGCTGACAGCATTCCTTCCTAAAGGAAAAGCACCTCACAGGCCACGCTGCTGTAGCAAGACGAGCATAAATCCTGTGTGGACAGGGCTTGGAACAACCTGGTCTAGTGGAAGGTGTCTCTGCTCATGGCAGGGGATAGAACTGGATGAGCTTTAAGGTTGCTTCCAACTCAAACCATTCTGGGATTCCTGCTGTTTTTTGACAAGTGTCCAAGTTTACAAATTACCACAGCAAAGAGCCTCTTGAACAGGCCCCAGTTTAGCCTGGTCATGCAATACAGAGACAGCTCCCCTCTAAGTGCCTAAATCTCACTATCATCCAAAAGTGAACTCTACTTTCATCAGTCCAAGAGTGTTCAATTGTTAGGCACAGTTTCAGACATCGTGAGTACCAAGCTATCAGTGGATAGGTGGATCACTGGTTAAATCTCTCGGGATCTCAGCTCACTTTCACTTGTGGTGACAAACTGAAATGAAGAAGGGATTATTGTCTGAGGAGACCGAAACAGCAGAGCAACTGCACAGAAAGAAGTTACACACACACAAAGATTATTACAGGAACATTTTCATTCTCAGTGTTGACCCAATAAATTCCTACAGACAATTCAGTTTTACAGGATGTGTCAAGGCAAAGGACAGGAAGAATAATGAGATTTTCCCAATTCATGCTGAGCATGAGTCTACTCCAGAGTTAGTGTGACTGAGCAGAAAAGCTCTGAAAGTGAGTAAAGCACAACCCAGTATAAACCTCATCACCAGAATACATCCTCATAACTGTAATAAAAATCATTAAAAGGAGGTTGTTTATATCAACCTGGCCAATTCCTCTCAAAAAAAAAAATCAAATATATGGACAATTTGAAAAATAATAAGTGAATAAGTATGACTCACCAGTACAGTCACTAATGTTTAATCTACTATGATAAGAATAAGGGGTACAGAATAAGATAAGTAATGACTCAAGCTTTTTGTATGAATGTCAGCAGCCATTTATATCAAATCAGATTACAGCATTTTATTTGGTTAGATTGGTCCTGTGATTGTATAGCAGAAATAACAAATAATCTGTTTCCACATGACTTTTCCTAGCATCCTGGAAAATCACTGTCATGCTATTTCTTAATTTAGGGCTTCCCACAGGAGAAGGAAGGATTACCTCTGACTCCATGTAGGCACCCATCACCTCATTTTCATCACAAATGGGGAAGTATTTGCTTTGCTCATGTGCCATGTGGATCCATGGGTTGAGGCCAGTGGTGTGAGGGACAAGCCAAGTGCCACCCTCAGGTCACAACAAGCCATGGAACCCTCCAGGCTGGAGCAGAGGGGCTGGGAAGTGCCCGGTGGGAAAGGCCCTGGGGGTGCTGGTGCCAGGGCTGGACACGATCCCAGGGGTGCCCAGGGGGGCAGGAGGCCAATGGCCCCCGGGCTGTCCCAGCCATGGGGTGTCACAGCCCCAGGGCAGTGCCCGCCCTGTGCTGGGCACGGCTGAGGCCCCTCCAGGGCTGTGTCCAGGGCTGGGCCCTCAACAAGAGACACCCGGAGGGGCTGGAGCGTGTGCAGGGAAGGGAACGGAGCTGGGAAGGGGCTGGAGCAGCAGGAGCGGCTGAGGGAGCTGGGGGGGCTCAGCCTGGAGCAAAGGAGGCTCAGGGGGGACCTTCTGGCTCTGCAACTCCCTGACAGGAGGGGGGAGCCGGGGGGGGTCGGGCTCTGCTCCCAGGGAACAGGGACAGGAGGAGAGGGAACGGCCTCCAGCTGGGCCAGGGCAGGGGCAGGGGGGACAGGAGGAGGAATTTCTCCCTGGAAAGGGTGGTCAGGCCTTGGCAGGGGCTGCCCAGGGAGGTTTGGAGTGCCCAGCCCTGGAGGTGCCCAAGGAAGGCCTGGCCGTGGCACTCAGTGCTCTGGGCTGGGGGACAAGGTGGGCATCGGGCACAGGGGGATCCATGGGCTGGGAGGGCTTTTCCAGCCTTAACGATTCCATGGGTGTTCTTCCCCATGCCTTGCTAAGGGGGAAGGCTAAGAACCAAAGGTGGAAGGAAGGATTCTGAGAAGAGCAAAAAAGCTCAACCTTTGTGCCCCATTTTTGGAGGACACTGTGGGGTAAAGCTCAGCAAGGAAGTTTAAATCAGCACAAATAGCCACAAAGGAGATTTTAAGATTGGGAAACCACATTTGACTTCCTGCTACAGAGGATGTAATAGATGAAAAGATAGTGAATCTTTTTTTTAAAGATGACCTGTCAGCCTGTAAGCAATTACTGAAAGTATAGGTGACCCAGCATCAATGGAGGGAGAGCCCTATAAATAACCCAGCTGAAACTCTGGAAAATTTAAATCTTATCTAGTGCTCCAGGCAACTTGAGAGGCCAAAAGTGAGGAAGACAGAAGTGGCAAAGTAATCAGGGCAGTTCTCTGTTGCAGTCCATGTTACAGAAACCTCCAGGAATAGAAGGCAAGGATCAGTGAGCCAGGGGCATCACTCCCACAATAAACTTTGTTAGGCTGGATTTAGTCCAAGTAGAAAAAAATCCAAACCCTTGTCTTCCTTTCTGCAAGGAATGGCCTCACCAACAGGGATATTCAAGGGGCTGGAAGCATTTCTGCCTGCATACCGACACCTGTGTCACGTTGGCCATGGAAGTTCCCCTTTCCTATCCAGCCAAGTGCCGTAGTTTCCCCAGGATCCCCAACCACAGGTCTGAGGAAGAGGCAACTGATTCAGGGCACAATGGTTTATGTGACAATTATCCTGCTTACGCAAAGGACAGTTCACAAGAAACACTCACTACAACAGCCTAGGAGAGATTACAAGATAAATCTATGTCATCATATGTGAATGCACCACATGGTGAACTCACGGAAGCACTGGAAAGTGGAAATGAGTAAATTCAAAGTAAGCAATCAATTTATTCCAAGAATTAAAAAGTTCCTTGACTTAATATGTCTAAATAACTGTTCTCCAACATCATATTTTAGTTTAATTGATGTTGCTTTAGAAATAAAAAACAGTCTTGAATGGAAAACAAACAAAAAAAAAAGTTCAGCTAAGAGGTATCAAGAATATTCTTGAAAATTGGCAATGATCACTATCTTTTTCTCCGGAAATCGAAGGCACAAGGCAGAGTTTAGATGGTAGTCTCAAAATGGGTCAGAAAACCTCAAGCAGTTGATCAGTGGGTCAGGCTGTCCATAGCTAATGTGGGAATCAGCCAGCTTGCTTTTCCCGCCAGAAGGCCAAAAAACAAAGAAGAACATGAAAAATCTGATGGAAGTTCCATGAAAAAGAAGAATTATTGGGATACAGACCTGTAAAAACAATTACAGTGCACTACTTGAGTCCACATATTATTTATGTCATTTCAAGACCATCTCTGCAGGTGATTTGTTATATGCCCAGTGCCAATAGGGAAAGCAGATGGAAAAATTCCCAGTATTTCTGTACATTAGGATTTTGGAATTTAGTTATGCAACAAATAAACTTTTAATCACAGAATCCCAGAATGGTTTGGACTGGAAGGGACCTTAAAGCTTATCCAGTCCCACCCCCTGCCATGGGCTGGGTCACCTTCCACTAGCCCAGGTTGCTCCAAGCCCCGTCCAACCTGGCCTTGGACACTTCCAGGGCTGTCTGACAGTTATTTAAGGGTAGTCTTACTTTTAGAAGCCCAGCTTAAGGCAGCAGAGAACAAAAACTCACCCTTCAAGATCCTGGGTGCCCCAGGCTCTCCAAAATGGAAAAACTCCCAACCAGTGGCAGGTTCCAAAGTGTTCCCAAGAATGCAAACACTTAGGCAATGATTTCTAAAATTAAATGATACACATCTCAACTGCAACACCTGACTGCACAGAGTTGTTTGTTGAATATATTCCTTTAAAACATAGGTGAAGGGAAGCAAAACACCTCCCCTTGCTTTACATTCTTACCTGGACCTTTGGGAAAACTTTCCACTCTGGGGGTGCTGGTCAGGAACCGCTGCCTGCCAAAACCTCAGGAATCCCCCTCAAAAAGCCTCCTTGGTACCATGGAAAGAACTGTTGCTGAATGTTTTAGAGCACTAGACTGAGCCTGCCAAAGTCTCCCTCACTTGGCCTCGGTTGCAGCAAGGAGCTCAGCCAACCACTAAATATTTCTGGGCCAACGCCTTTTAAAGATTGTATTACAATCATGAGAGTTTGGTTCTTACATATCTTTAACATTTCCACACCTTCATTCCTTCTGCTTCTCTGCTGTAAAATAGGGACAGGTTTAAAGGAGAAACTTCAGGGAAAATATTAGGATAAGCTTTTATTTAAGTATTATAGCACCACGGTTGTGGGTTTGGTCCCCATATGGGCCATTCACTTAAAAGTTGGACTCGATGATCCTTGTGGGTCCCTTCCAAGTCAGGGTATTCTGCGATTCTGTGTATTTATGTTTTTGGGGGAAAGAAACAAGCATGCAAAGCTGCCTGACGTGCTCAGGCTTCAACAGCAGGTGACAATCCTTCTGCATTACAGTGATGTGGTGGTTTCACACAAAAACCAACCACAAAAATAGCTAAACACACCAAGAGCTGCTAAAATTAACAGCTGGCTTCTAGTCAGGTAGGGCACGTCCACAATGAAATTTAGCTGGAAGTGAGGCAAATATTTCCTTTAAATATCTTTTTGATTCTTTTTCCATTTAGTCTCATTTTTCAGGACTTGCTGCCACTTCAGCTGTAACACCAGGGCACTGCAGGGCTGAAGGAGGGCTGCACACAGGAGGTGTTTCATCATCTCCCACTCATCGCGTCTGCACAACGTGACTCAACATTACAACTTTCACATCCTCGCTCAAAATATGAGCTCTGCTCACCGTCTGCAGCGAAGGGACAATGGTGCAGCATTTCCTTTGGTCTCCGTGGTCAGAACACAAAGCTGTGACTCAAGGAAATTAGTCTGGACTTTCTAGTAAAAGCAGTCATGAGCAAACTTCTGGTGCTGACATTTTTCAGTCTCTTTGAACGCTGCGAGTAAAATTTACACGGAAATATTTTATGGCTACTGCCGAGCTGGAGTCTAAGTAACATAAATATACGTTTTACACACAAAGACACAAAGGAAAATACAGACATGCCTGAGACATATTTTTGAGGGGAGAGATTAAGTGACACATACTATGAAAGATTTTGCATATACAAATAACTTTAGAATCACCTGATTTAATAAATCAACTGCCCAACGCATTTCCTTGAGAAGTCCATGGTTGGACACCTTTGCAGCAGAAAGTACATCCATGCCAGTGGTCTTTTGCCCTGTATCCAAGCCCCAAGCAAAGCCAGACAGTCTGGAGCAAAGGTCACCTGGTCCCACACAGTCCCCCCGGCCAAGGAGACCTTCAGCCCAGGATCTGAGCTGTTACAAAGCATCCCACACTGGTTTGGGTTGGAAGGGACCTTAATACCAGTTCCACTCTCCGCCACGGGCAGGGACACCTTTCACTATCCCAGGTTGCTCCAAGCCCTGTCCAACCTTGCCTTGGACATTTCCAGGGATAGGGCAGCCACAACCTTTCAGGAGGAAGAAGCTCCTGAGTTACCAGCTTGTGTTTGAAGCCAAGCTTAAGTTGGCAAAGCATTTCCTCGGGGGGGTTGATTTTCTCTACAAAGTCAGTGAGACTTTGCTGGGCTCCTCCAGCCCTCCTCTCCCAGCTGGAGAGGGCAAACAGCCCACTGCCTTCCTGCTCAGAGAAAACCCAAGGGAGTGGCACATCACTGTCCCTTCCTGACCTTCCTCTTTCTGTGCCACAGCTCTCACAACTGCTCTGCAGCTCTGCCATCCCTGCCCAGCCAACAAGTTCCTGTTCCTGCTCTTTTCCTGGGGCTTGACTTTTCCGTTCCAGCACGTCAGCTGAGATCAGAGTAACTACTGCAGTAACTCCAAGCTGGCACTGGCTCTGGTGATGAGCTCTGCTGATTTAGGAAGAAAGCTTTGAATTGGGTGACACTTCATTTTTAAACAACTACCTGAAGTGCTACGGTTACCAACCCAGCCAAGCCCTGAGAGCATGAGGGGAAGGACCTAAGCCGCTATGAACCAATTCACAACATTGCCAATTAGGGTTCTAGAGAGGGGTTAAAACTGACAGTAACATTTTCAAACAACTACTGGAAAATTTTCCATTTATCAGAAGGAAAAAATAATTTTCTCTTTACTGCAATCTGATTCTGCCAGTACCAAGAGATGAACTACATCCATGGTTACACAAAGCAAACCCAACCCAAAGAACTAACTAAAAAAGCAGTAGCTTCTGAGGGTACCCAAACCCTCAGGAATGTGATATAATCTCAGTCATTAAGGAGTTACAAAAGATGACCTCAGAAGTCAAAGTCATGAAGAAACTCCAAATTTACATTTTCCCCTGTTAAAAGAGCTTTGCAAAATAAGAGACATAAGGGGGACTTTCATGAAGATTGGTTAAGAAAATTTATGTGAGCTATGACCACTGTAACTATGAACTCTGACCAAACTATCTAAGTTTGGTAAGTTCTTCTAATTCAACTATTTCTTAAGACACCGAGGGTTTACTGTCTCTCCTGTCAACTCAAGCTCTCAGTGTATCAAAACATCCGTTGATGTGCCAGCTCTGTGGTGAAGGGGAAATGACTGACACATTAGAGGGCAGAGATTACACAGTGGAGGTGTTCAAGCACTTTTTAACAACAAATGTCAATTTACCAAAGCACAAAGTTGTCACAAGAGAATTACACTGGTTTGAACAAAGGTGAAATTAAATCAAAACAATCACTAAGTGACCAGTATAAACCCTCTCAGCTAGGAAGGAATAACTTCCATCTGCTCACATCATTCATTTCAGATGGTGATTTTGATTCAGATTTAACTTAATGCCTAGAAAGAAGTCATATAATTTCATAGAATCCCAGAATGGTTTGGGTTGAAAGGGACCTTAAAGCTCATCCTGTGATGGGTAGGGACACCTTCCACCAGCCCAGGCTGCTCCAAGCCCTGTCCAACCAGGTCTGGGACACATCCAGGGATCCAGGGGCAGCCACAGCTTCTCTGGGCAAGCTGTGCCAGGGCCTCCCCACCCTCACAGCCAAGAATCCCTTCCCAATATCCATCTAATTCTCTCTATATCAAAAACCCTTATAAAAATTTAACCTACAGTCACTAGGCCAAAGGGGAGTTGAAGAGCTCATTGGATTAATAAATTTATGATTCTTGGAAAAAAGGAATTGAAGGACAAAAAGCAAAATAACACTTGGAAGTATGTCCTCACTGAATGTAACCACTTACTTACCAGTACAGTCCGTGTGGACATGTGCTATTCCCAGTGGAAATGCCAGGAAAATGCCAGATGTTGGCAGACTTTGCCATTAGTTAACTGTCAGCACAGGCTTCACACCAGCTCCCTACAGGAACCTTACACTGCCAGGGAAAAGGAGTGACTCTGAGTATCATCACTGAACACAACCCATAAAAACAGACTGGATGTAAGAAAAGCCAGGATTTGCCTCCGAGCGTCCTCCTCCGAGACATTGTACCAGCTACTGTTCTCATCTGCCTCCAGGTTTTTCACTGGCACTGCCTTTGATTCACAGTTGGTTACTTGGAAAAACTACTTTTTCCTTCATAAGACAACAGGGTTGTGAAAACTTAGCAGAGTGCTGCCTTTATCAGAAGGGGTGCTATGGTTAGAAACCCATTACCCATCCTCCTTGGATTAAGGAGGAAAAGGATTCAAACAACAGCACCGTAAGAACAGTTAGGTCTGTATGTTAGCAAAAATGCCTAGGTCAAGAGATGACCGTTATAGCATTAACGTACATTAATGTACATTTAAGCACACATTCATATTTATGAAATTAAAGAAGTGCCTCAGGAGTGCATTTTCTTTTACAAATCTCCATTATAGTCTATTTTTAAAGGGCAGAAGACAAGAGGAACAAGCAGAAAGTTTCTAATTAGTTACATCCGCCAGGTCTACCATCACCTTCTCCCCAAAATGTAGTTTTATGGTTTTCCTATGACGTCAGGCAGCAGGTGCTGATCTTGCATGGAGCTCTGGCTTTGCATGTGGAGTCCAAAGGCCCAGTTTTTGGGATGGATCACGCAAAGTGATGGTCCAGGCCACAGCCAGAGCTGCTCCATGTTCACTACAATTATCCCCAGGTTTGTTTTCCTGCTAACATGAACAGGTTTTGAGATGAGCCAGAATGAAACCTCTACTTGGGGGGCACTTATTTTTAGCATCCATTTGACAATGCAGCGAGTTAAATGCACGAGAAATGCAATTCTAGGAGTTAAACTCTGTTCATTATCTCTACCCTTGAGACGCAGGAGGGGTAACGGGGGGGAGGGAGGGAGAAATCAAAGAAAAAAAATAATTCCACACTTCAATAGAAAGATCTGGCCTTGTAGTTTAATAGTCTGGCCAACACCATGGAGCAGACAGGATGAGACAGCCTGTACATGTGCATCCAATTATTATTCCAGATCTCCATCTACCACAACATTCCACCTGTCAGTCTTGTCCCTGTCTACGCATGTTTTATAAAATGCCATTCCTCGGGGGCTGGGACTACCCAGTTATCACAAGAAATACACACTTTTGCAGATCTTAAAGTATGATCTCTGTGTGTGCTCAAATAAATATACAACCTTCTAATCTTGGTAAATATAAAAGGCTAATTCATTATAGAAGTGCACATTCCAACAGATCTTAGCTAAGGATATGAGCACTGATAATACCAGTAGGAAAAGTTTTACTGATTTATGTTGAGATCACTCTAAGGAAAATCTCAGATGAATATCAAAGATGAGTCAGTTCAATGGCTTTACTATTAGGTAACCACAAAAAAACCTCACAGATGTAACTGAGACAAATCATATATAGTTCTGAACTTGTGTATGTGGAAGTTTTAGACCCCGTACTTTCTGTCTCCTCCCTAAATATCCATATTTAAGGAAGACGGAAAGATGGAAAAACAAGGATTTTTGTTTGCAGGGTACTTTATATTTTGAAAAAATGTACTTGACAAATAATTTTGTTCTCAGCAGACACAAGCAACACTGGATCCTTCTCTCCAGGCTCTAGGATGCACTGTTATCAGAGCTCCCACTCATTTGGAAGGAGATTAAACATCACAATTCATGAATTTAAATTAATTTAATTGCAAACAGAGCTGTGCAGCTTGGCTAGCAGCCCAGTGTGCTCAGAGACACACCACAGGTAGGATCCACCTCACCTAACTCTGACACCAACCTCACATGAGCCTGTACCTTGCAGACAGCAAGGGGCACTCCCAGCACACCATTTCTGGGGCCTGCTGGGTTATCCGTGTGAGGTCACCTTGATGTTATCATGAAAGCACCTGTTTTCCCTCCAGGGATTATTTGAAGAGTCAGGAACACTCACTCACACACTGACTCCTATTCTGGGTGTATTGTCAGCCCAGACCCCAAAATCATCCATCACTACACGGAATTCCCAGCACACAGCAAAAGCACGAGCTGAGATGGAAAGTGTCATGTCAGCAACTCGCTTTCTGGGAAAGGAAAACACACTGGGAGTAAAACTGCAGTGTCTGTGTTCCCCGGCACACCTGCCAGCTGAGACAGGACCAACACAGTTCCAAGGTGAACACAGACTACCACGGGCATTAGAGGAAGTGAATAAAATCTGTACATCTATCAGTATGTGTTTTGATATCTCCTCACCAACACTGAGGTCTTCTTCTTTACAGACACGGTGTCATTCTATACAGTATCACAGGATTCCAGAATGGTTTGGGTTGGAAGGGACCTTAAAGCCCACCTCATGCCACCCCTGCCATGGGCAGGGACACCTTCCACTAGCCCAGGTTGCTCCAAGCCCCGTCCAACCTGGCCTTGGACACTTCCATAATACGTTCACACTGGACAACTAATTCATATTTCTAAGCCCATAAAATCTCACTTGCAGTATTGCCACAGTGTTTTCCATTTTTAAAAATTAGGCTAAAGTTGAAGTGTTCACTAGTTCCTTTTACCTTCCCCACAACCTGTTTGAAAAAATAAAAGAAAAAAAATACTGGGGGCTTCTTGGTGCTTTGTTTGCTCCTTTTTTGGGGACAACTTTCCCCTGTCCTAGAGACCACCTCCTGTCCCTGCCCAGGGGCTGAGTAACTCTGCTCCAGACGTTGACACACAGGCTACTGGAAATTGGTACAGTCAGGAAATTTGGATCATCTGAGGTAAACAGTAAATGAAAACCCTCAGGAAAGTCTGAATACCAGGCTAGTGAGGGGCTGCCTTTTTTTTTTTTTTTTAAAGAAAGAATTCTTTTGAAAGTATTCTGTTACTACATCACGTTATTATAACCTAGGGCAGTGATGAGATAATTTCCATTACCAAGGCAGGTTCTGGGATCTGTTTTTCAGACTACTGAGAAAGACAGTTATATCACTGAGGCATAGCAAAAACAGACATAAGAGTTCATCATCTCACAGGAAGATCCTGCTGCCCTCATCCATGAAATCAAAAAGAAATCCTTCCACAACTTACCCGGAGTTTCTGTTTAGAAAGAGATACACGAAACAAAACCAGACCAGCTGTAACCTCAACTTAAAATGTGCCCATGACTGGCTTTAACTTAAGGAAAGGACTTGGGTTAACTGCTTAAATCTTCTCCAGACTGTAAGGCATCAATATTTTTGACATGTACTTGCCCATTAATGTTAAACAATTAGTCAAGAATTCAGTTTTGTTCCATCAAGGTCACTACCCTCTCTTGGATCCTGCCCTGAAGCATATAGAGACTTTGATCCACAGCAGTAGCTTGTATTAGGTGAAGAGTAAAATGTTTTGGTTTGAAATTTAAATTTCATCGCCCATCTCTCAACTCCATGCACTAACCATAGGCAATACCATACTCTGAGCTTTTATCTCTTGAGCCAGAAAGCTTCCACAGAAAATCAGGTATTTTCTCATATTTTGTAGTTATTTTTCATACACTTGAACCTCTAGGTACAAGCAGGAGACTCCTCCTTCTCTGGTTGCTATGCGAGTCTGTCCCCAATATTTTCCAGCCCAAGCCATTGAATCAACTTAATTCCATTTGAATTCACAGTTCCCAAGTCTCCAGAAAAGCACCAATTCCACCGCCAATGCTGTCCCCCTTCCAACCTACATGGAAGTCAGCGAAGTTGCCACATCCCTGAACACTGCACATCAATTAAAACACCCAAACAGAGCCATTCCTATTATTACTGAAGCAATGAGCACCTGGCAGTGGATTCGGTCCCTTGGCATTGCCAGGAATAGACGGCAAGGGAGAGCAGAGTTTATCCAAAACATCAGTGAGGTTGCTCAATGGCTTTGCAGGAACTCCTCCGAGGGAAATACTCAGGGCTCACCCCATTCTTGTTCTTTTTCACCTGAACTGAAGTGAAAACCTAAGGCAAACCCAGGTTGGCTGAAATATTTCCCATTCTAGCCCGTTCAGGCCAGCTGGCAAAAGTAACCTATTCAAAGTGGCATGAAAATTATGCTTCTGATAACTACATTCATTGAAACACACTCAAGTTAAAATGAAACCTTAGTGACGCAGCAGCATTAGATAAGTTTCCTTTTTTCCCTTTTTTTTTTTTTTTTTTTTTTGCTTTTTGTCTTATTCTTCTAAGAAAAACAAGTCATAAACAGCGCTCAGTGTCAAGAGTCAAACTGGTGTTTTTCCAGTGCAGATGGACTGGCCGTGCAGGAGGAGATTCAATTACATGATTCAAGCATAAATCACTATTTGTATTTTTCTTTTGTTATGGATCCCTGCCATAAGGGAACAAGAAAGTGCAGAGACGTGGGCAGGGATAACATGGAGATTTGAAGAGATAATAGTGGCAGAGCAGCACTTAACTCTACACTGTATATTAAAAGCTTCCTCTTTAAGAGAAAGAAAATAAAATATACACATTAGTTTTAAGTTCATGGTTTCTCTCTGGCATTCTTAGAAGGCTGAACAACCCCTGGTAACCACAAAGAAGCTGATCCCACGCATCAATGGTTTCATGTATATCTGACCTTACTGAGGTGCATAAGAGCATCTTTCCGCAGGAACACCCACTGTGGATACAAGTCCTTCGACACCACTGCTCCTCCCCTGGGACTGGAGCTGAAACCAGAAGTCTGCAAGGAGCCTCCACGTGGGCAGGTTCACACTTCGCAGTTCAGGTGGCACAAGGGATTTTCCCCAAAGGAAAGGCACAAGGTTCCTACGGACAAGCCCTGCACAGCTCCACAAGGGTCACACAGCCCCAGCAGCTCCCGCTCACATCAGTTCAACCCAGTGTCAGCTCCAGGGAAGGGACAAAACCAGTGCAAAGCCCTGAGCTACTAGGGGAGCACCAGCACAGGAACTGGTCCTACCGCGGAGGCAGCAGCGTCTCCAGGTGATACAGCAGGACCGGGGAGAGGTCAGACAGGACAACAAATTAACCTCTGCCCATAATGGCCAGTTTGGTGCCAGAGACGGGTAACCCCATGAAAACCACTGTCCAAGGCCAGGTTGGACAGGGCTTGGAGCAACCTGGGCTAGTGGAAGGTGTCCCTGCCCATGGCAGGGGGTGGAACGAGGTGGACTTTTAAGGTCCCTCCCAAACCAAACCATTCTGGGATTCTGGTCCGTGACCAGACACCATAACTATAGACACCTACTTAAGTCACAGCCAGGAACTCTTACAGGCACTTTCCTGCCATCAGACCCAAAGCAAAGCCACTGTCGCAGCCGTTTTGCGAAACTC